>JAGDQP010003209.1:355-84776 GCA_022664845.1 Lepisma saccharinum
AAATGAATGCGACCGATATAAAATATATATTATATATATATAACATCTAAAATATATTAATTATACGTAGAAATTTGAATCTCAGAGAGGGGCTAAATCCCAGATGGTTGCGCCCTTGAACACGTGTCTTGCTTCGCCTCAATGTGTAGGGTGACACAAGTAGCAAACAGCTATACAATTAACGAAATTTAGTAAAATTGTTTTGTTTTTTGTAACAGAAGGTAGAGCAGCGTCTACCGGTCACTGGATACCAGGGAAGTATCTTATTAAAGAATTATACAGTTTGGTATTTCTTTTAATTTCCTGTAATTTTATTATGTTTAAAATTCATATCGCTCAAGGATTTAAATATCGTAAGTTTTTTCTTTTCTTATTTTTGTATGTCCTCCAAAACATTGACTTTTCTTGGACTCCCATGTTCTTATTTTTCTCCGTCCTCTGAAGGACATTATGTAAAGCTCATGTGGTCTTATTTCTTGTCAGTCCTCCCAAGGATTTATATTTTGTTAGTCTTCTATTTAATTTTTTGTCAGTCTACCCAAGAATTAACTTTTCGTAAGTCTCTTACCTTCATCGTTTTCATCAGCTCTCCCAAAGATTGACTTCTCGGACAAGGTGTATAAATAAAGTAATAAGACTGATTCTTTTACTTGTTTTATTCCAAGAACATTACAAAGCAACATTGTCTCCTTCAAAGTAATTGCCTTAGGAAGCCACATAGCTCTGAAGACGGTTGTTCCACTCCTCATAGCAGTGCTGGAACGCGGAAACTGGAATGGCCTTCAGCCTTTTGAATGTTGTCCACGTCCCCAAATTGACGTCTCTTCAGATGTGTTTTCAATCTCGGGAATAGAAAAAAGTACCAATTACTCAAGTTGGGCAAATAAGGAGGCTGAGGAGCCACAGGAATGTTCTTACTGGCCAAATATTGTTTACCAAAATTCCTGTGCGACAAAGCGCATTGTCCTGATGCAACACCTAGTTTATTTTGATGTTTTGTCGCACATGTATGACTTTTTTCGCAGTCTTTCCAGAACCTCTCGATAAACGTGTTGATTACCCATTGTCCTGGAGGCACGAACTTATTGTATGATTCTCTGGCTATCAAAGAAGAAAATCAGCATGCATTTGATCTTTGACTTGGCCATTCTTTCTTTTTCGAGCCTTGGAGAGCTTGGAGTGTGCCATCCCATGCTCTGGCACTTTGTTTCCGGATCATATTGAAACATCCAAGTCTCGTCACCCGTAATGACACGTTCCAGAAAATGGTAGATCATGTGCAATGGAATCCAAATAATGAACGCACCTGTCCCTCCGCATGTCCTCTTGCTTCTGTGTGAGGTTTCTCGAAACCAGTTGGGAGCAGATTTTTTGCATCCTCAATTCATTGGTCAAAATCTGATGAACGGTGATGTGACACAAATTGAACTCTGCCCCGATCATCCTTACTGTCAACCGCTGATCGGAACGCACAAGCTCCCGAACTCTGTCGACATTTGCATCAGTTCTTGCAACCGAAGGCCTTCCGCGGCCGAGGTTCATCTACAATTGACTCTCTTCCTTTTGCAAATTTCTTAAACCAGCGAAACACCTAAGCCATTGACAAAACACTGTCTCCCTAGACCTGGCGAAATTTTGCAAAAGTTTCGGTGGCACTTTGTCCAAGTCTGAAGCAAAACCTGATCGCATATCGTTGCTCAATATTCGTGTAACTCATGTCAATCGCTACATTACTCATTTTTAGAACGCACAAGCAAAACCTACTTGCCTGAAACAATCGCTACAACAACTAACGTGACACTAGTGAGGTACAACTTGCACTGATGGTGTACCACATATTCATCCATCTCCCCTCCGAGTTCCACGTCACCAGCATTACCGGTTTGTGCGTAGAGTTGCCAGTCTCATTAATTTACACACCTCGTATGTCTTCTCTTTTCATAATTTTTGTGTCCTCCCGAGAATTGACTTTTTCCGTAGGTATCGTATCTTGTTCTTTTGGTCTGTCCTCACAATAATTTACTTTTCTTAAATCTCCTGCCGCAATAAAAAGCTTCATCATTATCATGGTTAATTGTGACGGTAGCTATATTGTGTATTCTTCTTCGTTTTAGTAAATTTTGCTTAGTGGACATATGCATTTTAGTGAAGAACAAAAGGTATCCTATTTCTAAACGTATGTGCAAGAGAATCTACGAAATTGCATAAAGAAGAACATTCTTAGATACTGTAACATCGCCGTCAAGTAACAGTTAATTTATGGGGCCATATCAGTACGCACCAAGCGTTCAAGTACACCCTCAGAAAAACAATATGATAACATCTTTTCCATATTAGTAACATTTCTTCACCGCTTAATTAATGAGTTTCTGAATACATACATGCATACGAATATAAGGTTTACTACTTTTAGCAGTTGAAAATGATATAATTCCAACTTAGATTACTCAGTAGTTTCTATGATTCCCATTGGGAGACCAAGATGCTCCAGTCAGGGATCTATTCTTTCTGTCTTGTATTGCGACACTTCATTCAGCACTATAAAACTGTATCCAAAAGAATATTACTCCCGTAATGGAAAATGCTAGGCAAATGAAAAGGACCTGCCAGCAAATAATAATTTATTTCATGTAGACTCATGCGAAATTGATTTTATCTTCTTTTTTGACGTTCTTTTTTCTCTAATAGATCTGTCTTATGACAGGTCGAAACTGTAATATTTCCAGTTCTATTCATTCCCTGTGTCTTTATTCATGTGTTCTTCGGTTTCTAATCCCCGATAGTAAACTTGATTCAAAATTGTTGAAAGCTTGCCATGATAATTGTATAAGCTTGCGTCAAGCTTGTCGTGGCAAGTCCAAAGCTTGAATCAAGTATAAGTCATTCTTTAATCAAGCTTGAGTGTATAAGCATGCGTTAAGCTTGTAATGGTAAGTCTAAAGCTTTAATAAAGCTTGAGTCATTCTTTAATCAAGCTTGAATGAAGTTTGAGTTTATAAGCTTGCGTGAAGCTTGTCATGGCAAGTCTAAAGTTTGAATCAGGCTTGAGTCATGCTTACTAGTTGGCACCTGAAAAGCGTGCCATATCAAACTTGTTACAAGCGGCCAAATATATCAACACAACACTCTACGTTCAGGTTGAATCAAATTTGTAATATTAAGTCAATTTAATACAGTCGTACAGCGATATCAAGCGAAAAGCTGAATTAGAACTGAAAATTTGATCCATTTCGGTTTAGACTGGAGGTGAACAAACGAGATTAAGTGTTCTCTCCGCTCCCTCGCTTCATGTATTCATGAAAATTTTGGTACCATCAGCAGTCAGTCCAGTATCGCTTTCAGGTAGAGGTCATTGCGGGCACCTCATGTTACTTTAATCGCGAAATCATAATTTTAAAGCTATGACGTTGTATGGTCCCATTTCAAATGCTGTTTACATACATTGGTATGCTCATCAAGTTAATCTATTTATTTGGAAAGCTGCTTCTATAAATAGAAATGTATTTTTTTTTCAAATTTGAAAGACGTATGCACTTGTTTTATGGTAGTCTTCAGCGAGCTACAAGTTTAGAAACGGTTACCCCGAGTTAGTAATATTCGTTGGAACTTCCTGTCCAGAAGTTTAAATACTGTTTTTGAACATAAAAAGGATATTATTCAATGTATTAATAAGATAGTGAATGTAGAGGAAGAGAAAAATTCAAACACAATCCATCGGGCTGAAGTACCCAGGAAAACACTTATTATCAGTCATTTTTAATTTCTGGCTTTTTTTTTTAGTAAAATAATGCCTCTAGTGGAAATTTTATTTAATCAACTTCAAAATCGATAAATTGCCCTTGCTTGACACAAAAGGCTATTTTCCACTTTGAAACAAATAATAGACGTATAAGAGCCCAGCTTGGTGATTCGAGTGAAACAACAGACAATACAAACACGGTATCAAAAAAAGGAGAAAGAGTGAAAGAATGGAATGGGTAAGGGAAGCAAAGGGAGTATGTGATGTGATTACTTGCGAAGCAAAATCCCGCTTTACATTCACATGGCACGTTATGGCAGCCACGCTGTTTACTCTAGATACATTTCCGAGTTATTTTTGGAATTTTCCAAAACAAACTGTGGAGAAATTATGTTCAATTTACACATTTATTGACAAAGGAAAGCTCTGTCGTCACGAACTGTCTTCAATCTACGTGGCAGAAAAACATCGATCAATATCAGGAGCTGTGGGCTTGTAAACTTTACAGTTCAAAATAGCTTTTGGAAAACGTTTAGTAAATCTTCAAAACTTCTAAAACTGATATTAACTATACCAATAACAGTCACACAAATTTCTAGCCACGAAAAGTTATGACAAACTATCACATTCTATTAAGATAAAATTAATTTTATGGGCGGTAACAGCACTATGGCTTACGCCCGTCCCGAGTCACATTCTATTCTCAATATTATAGCTACGACATTTTTCTATGATTTCTCAAAATCGTAATTAATTAACTAACGTCCATTTATTTAATAATCTGGTCACTTCTTCTTTTATGTACGTATACATTACACAATTTAACTCTAAGTTGTTTGATTGTGACTGATTATCTACCCAATCCCCTCACACATAGTGAAAGTCCAGTCCAGGGGGTGGGGCTTACCCCCATAAATTTTTATTTCACCAATGCAAATACTTAATTTTATGTATGTTTTGTAAGCCCAAGCCCTTCTCTAAATTTTTCGTTGCCTACTACTCTTTGTGGCTAGCAGCGGGCCTGAGTGCAACACTCAGTGGAGACAACCACCGGTCGCAGCAGATCGCATTTTGTTATCCACCACCAAAGCCTCAACACTTGTGATGTTTCCGGCGATGCAGGTAATAATGAGGCTTCTAGACCTTAAAAAAATAATCAGTTGATTATCACCTGTCAATAAAATGCCAAACCTGCTTCCGGACTGTCAGCAAAGGCATCGTCCCTACAATCATCTCTCAAGTGATGTTTCTTTTTCACTATGTGCAGATAACCACCGGTTGCTCCTTTTCAACCCGTTCTTTCTTCACAGTGAGCCCCGCCATTTCAGTTCAGCGACAAATGCAGCTCTTTTCACAGACGAACCTACAAACAATGGCTAAAGTTGATGATGATGACAGGCGTTCTATCTGAAAGTAGTTCCTGTCACGAAGTTTCATGGGTAAGGTGAACCAATGGTGGTTTTGCCATTGTTTTCAATCAGATGAAGAACGCAGGCTCCAAACCATTTATACCCTCATAGGGAATCAAACCCGGGCACCTTGATTACAATGTAGGGAGCGTAACCACTCACCCACAGGTGACATCGGGTAAAGTTAGAATCTTTAAATAATGCATAGTTGTAACCCAAAATCAAAAGTTAAAATCTTATTGACTTTTTGTATTGTTTTTCTTAAAACATTTAGCAAACCTCTTTCTGAATTGATATTCCTTTTACCGCCAGCAACCTTTCAACTCGTTGAAAAACTAACTCATTTATCCATCCTATTTTCTCCGTGAGGACTCCATGTAGCCAAACTTTTAAGATTCTTATTGATGTGAATTAACTTCTCTACATTCTTTACATTAAGTACCAGGAGGAAATATTATACAGAAATAATGAGAATCCTTTTATATCAGTCTTACAAACAATTAAATACTGAAAAGTTAGTCATATCAAGTACTTGATTGATAAGAAGCTTGTACAAGAAAATTGACTGGAAAATAAAGTTATTATTTTAAGTAGGAGAGTTGTGATAAAAATACTAGAAGCCAATAAATGATGTTATAAATTAGGCGTTTCCATGGTGAAATCAAGTAGAATATATTGGCTTATTCTTAATTAATTCTAAAAAGAAATAAAAGTTTGCAGTGAGCTTGGGTTGCGAGAATCGATGTGGAAACTAGGCTAGATTTAATGTTTGTACTGTTAAGAAATGATCAGTCATTTCCCTGGCAAAAGAAACCGGAGAAACCAAGCGACTATCTGAATGGAAATTTCCAGTAACTTTACAGACAAAAACCACACATTTCGGGTTCCAAAATTATTTCAGCAAAGAATTCTTTATAAAATGTTCGATCCTTTTGTCTTTCATATGTTTAAAGTCCGATAAGAATCCAGTTGATATTTGACTGAACAGTTAAAAATCAGATCCAATTTCGGGTTAATAATAATAATTTGAATTACTTACTTTATGGCTTACGGAACTCGCAAGTACAATAACAAACGTTCCCAACACGGTTCTATCCTGGTCAAGATCAAGCCAATTCACAAACACCTACTTCTCGAAGATCCGTTCTCATATTGTATTCCCAACGTCGTATCGGCCTACCCAACGGTCTCTTTCCATCTGGTTTTCCAACCAAGATGGAATATAATCTTCGTTTTTCTCCCATCTGAGCTACATGACCTGCTCACCTTAGTCGTTCCGATTTCATTATTCTTACAACATCGCTGAACCGTACAGTCCATGAAGCTTCTTATTATACAGTCTCCTCCATTCTATGGCCACCTCGTCTCGTTTCGGCCCATATATCTTTGTCAAGACCTTATTTTCAAACACTCGTAATTTATGTTCATCTGCTAGGGTCGTACTCGAACTTTCGCAATCGTAAAGCATTACCGGCAGAATAACCATTCTGTATGTTTTCAATTTCGACTCTTTGAATATTAATGGCGAGGTTAGGAGTTTCTGGACCCGTTACCAAACGACATTTTATTAGTATCTTTAACTCGTTTTTGCATGCTTCCAAGTATTTAAATTTGTTTACCTTCTCTATGTTCTCGTTCTTAACTGTCATGTATCTTTTTCCGTTATTCCCTGTGTTTCGGCTTGTTATCATTCAATTTGTTTTATCTATGTTTACCTGTAGACCTATCTCATCGCAAACTTCTACTGAGACGTCGGTGTTACTTTGTAGTGCCTCTATATATTCCCCAATTAAATCTACATCATCCGAGTACACAAACAGTTTATACAAGCTATTCAACGTTAGTCCTTTTCCTTCTCTTTTATTTTTAAAATCGCATATTCTAAAGCAAAGTTAAACAGTGTCGTGACAAGGCATCACCTTGTTTCAATCCGTTGCGAATCTCGAAACTATCTGACATGTTATTACCTACGCGTACTATGCTTATGAAGTTGGAAGTTGTCATGACGGGTTTATTATGAATGAATTACCGAGCGTGAGCCCTTGAATTGTATATGTGTTTAATTTGACGGTGGTGCAAGATTGTAATTGAAGTTACAGCTAAGCAACTGTCGCTCTGCTGGAAATATGCGATTACGAAATGAGTATCATGTGACCAAAATGCGAAGAGAAGCTGTTGGATAGTTAATTAGATGTTATTTGGTGGACGTGGCATATTGTGTACGTTTCTGTTCAGTGCTAGGGGGTGCCAATAGATGTTAAAGCTGGGATGTTAGAGTTGCGATGGCGTAACCAGAAATTGCGATAGTGTTGTTCGATCACTTCAAGAATATATGGTAATTCAAGATCTTCATGAAGTAGCGTGATTTTCGTATCTCTAGAGAAACCTGTTATCATACGTGCTTCACGATTCTGGACAATTTGGAGCTTCTTCAGAGTGTTGTTGGAAGCATGATGGAGTACTGGAACGGCATATAGAAGTATAGGGCGAATCATCATTTTATATAAGTGAAGTTTTGTTTGGATGGATCAACTTGAACTGCGGAATATTGGATATAGTGTTGTTAGTCTTTGGATGGCTCGGTTGGTGATGGCGGTGACATGCTGTTGAAAATAAGGCGTCGATCCAGAAGAACGACAAGGTATTTGGCCTATGGTTGAAGTTTGATGTCATTATCTTGAAGGTGTAGATAGTCAGAAGGTGTTCCATATCTTCTTGTGAAATGAGCTGCTACAGACTTTTCTGGATTAATTTTGATGCGCCAATTTATTACCCTTTGATCGACTTCGTATAAACGTCGTTGGAGAGCCTTAAGAATGTATTTGAGATTACGATTTGAAGTAAAAATAGCAGTATCGTCGGCAAAAGTGGATGTTAATATATTAATATTTAATGGTAAATAAGCTGTATAAAAATGGTGAGAGAACGGATTCCTGAGGTACACCGGATATGTTATGGGCTTTGAGGTTGACTCCATCATGACTGACACGAAAGGTTCGGTGAGTGAGGTAAGACTCAAGCAGTTTACAATATGAAGATGGTATTTGTATTTAATAAAGCTAATATAGGAGTCCGTTATGCCAGACCTTGTGAAAGCTTTTCTGTACATCTAAGAAAATGCTAATTGTATATACAAAATTGTTGTATTGCTAGGTGAGATGTTCGACAACATGTACTAGTTGCGCTGTTGTATCATGTTTATTGCGGAATCCAAATTGATGTGTAGGAAAATTTTGATTTTCATTGATGTGCTGTAAGGATCTAGTTTGAACTAGTTTTGTTTTTCAAATACTTTACATATGTGCGACAAAATACTGATGGGCCGAAAATTTTGTGGATAAAGGTGATTTTTATTTGGTTTTGGTATGAGGTCGCTGAGACACATCCTCACTAGTCGAACCGTTTTTTTTTTCGGAATTCCAAATCGTAAAAGGATAACTTGTTCCTTTTGATAGAATCTTTCGATAGAAGCTTCTGATAAGCTTTCTTAAAATCAATGAATAGCTGGTGAAAACATTTTTTCTCCAAGATTTGTCTCAAGGCGAAAATCTTCTCCAACGTGGATCTATTTCTTCTAAATCCACGTTGGTGATCTCCAATTATTTTATCTATGTATATGCTTTGGCGAGTTAGCAGTATATTACACAATATTTTGTAACATGTTGGGGGTAACTAGATTCGGCGGTAATTATTACAATACGATTTATCGTTTTTTTTTTAACCGGAACTATTATTCAGGTTTTCTATTCCTTTGGAAGCTCCTCCTTTCTCCATCGGTTGGAATATTGTCTATTCCCGGTGATTTGAAAATTTTAAATTTCTTTATCAACAAATTGAACTTGATCTCCGAGGTTCGGGTATCCACGGTTCTGCGGTAGAGATTTCAGATTCCTCTGTTTGTTCTCCGTTGTGTACAGGTTGAAATAACTTTTCCATACATCGATAATTTTAATCGGATCCGCTTGAAGATCTCGGCGTTCATTTCTAATCATCCCTAACCTCGACTAGTAACTTTTGCTTAACGAGTTTACCTCTTTATATAGATCTCGTATGTGATTTGTCTTAACGTTATCCTCTGTCTTCTGAATCTTCTGCGTCAGATATTCTCGGTTTAATTTCTTCACCCGCGTGTGGCCTTGCGTTTTGCGTTACTGTAATGGTTGGTATTTGCTTTGCTCTTATTACTTAGCAATCGCTGTCCTACTTGTTTTCGTTCCTTATGAAGTTTAGGACATTCTTCATCAAACCAAGGCTTGGTTTTCTGCTGTTGTTTCTTTCCTACACGTTCCTTCGCTGTGTCCTTCACTGCATCACGAATTGCCTCCCATATCTTACTTACATCAATTCCAACTATTAATTTCAACTCATTGAGTCGTCTAAGATTTCGAACCTATTTGAGATTTCGAGGTGGTAGTGTGCTTTTACGCTTGGATTATGTACTCGTTCAACTTCGAATTTAAGTTGTTTTGATCCTTTGCTTTCTCTGTTCGTGTTGCATAACTTTTCCCTCACTTTTGTGATCACTAACTAATAGTCGGTGTCACCCAAGGGCGCCGATCCCGGGGGGGCTATGGGGGCCCTGGCCCCCCAAAGTTGAAGTGGGCCCCACTATTGGGGGCCCAAATGATAACATGAAGTCAGTTCTCCTATTTCTACAGTACATGGTCATTCGTTTTCCCCTTCTATTAAGCTTATCTCCCTTTGGAAAATCTATTTCATTGATAAATTCCTCCCTTGAAACTTGTGTGCTACAGTACTTATATAAATTGCATTACGTATAATACCCCTCGCCTGGCTAAAGGAGTTAATTCGTGCATTGCTTGTGTTGTTTCTGGAGTTTCGTGCATAACATCGATAAAGACCATTCAGTAAAAAAAAGGAAAGAAAGAATGAAAGAAACAATGAAAACGTATTTTCTGTCGTTTATCCCTCGGAACGCAAAGATCGGGAAGATCAGGTCAAAAATGACCCATACAGTTAAAGTACTATTTTTGTCCATTAGTCATTAAATGGAAGAGTGAAATTCTGCGTACTCCTCATACTGTCAGCAAGGTAATCGCTTCATTTGCAAGAATCAGAATACAACAGATACGGTATGCTTTACATGTGAGTGTGAGACAGGAAGGTAGTTTGATTCTGATAGTTTTATATGTATAACTTTATATGTGTAAATAAGTAAGAGACTCATGGTACCTTCATTTTTGTGCAGCCATGAAAATTTTTGCAAGGTTAATATGATGTATTAGTTTTTCTGTATATTTCATTATTTTCTAGCATCTACTTGAAAAAATAAAATACAATAAATAAATACCATGCAATGCAATAAATACTATACAATACACCCATACTCTAAAATATCTTGATTTTGAAAAAGTACTTTATTTCATACGAGAAATATACATGCGTCGAAAAGGACTCATCTTGACGTTCCGTTCCGTGAGATGAAATTATCTTGTCGTTCCGAGAGTTAAGGATCATTCATCGTGATTTTGTCATATACAAACATAATTTAAGAAAAAGAAAAAAATATATACAAGAAAAATAAACGACAAGAAGAACTCACACAAAAGTAGGAGTAGACTTGCACTTGGAAACATATCCTTCAAACTGCTGTTTGGATGCAATTATTGTTTGCCGTTAATACCGTAATTTTGGGTTTCTAATACAACTTATAGATAGGGAATCTATATAAAGCGGGAAAAAAGTATTTGGACAAGTTCAGCAAAGAGGAAATCAGACTATCACACGTAAAACATGGAACATTTCGAAATCTCTTTCCCTTTTATGATAATTTGGATACCTTAGTTAAAATACTTAAGACACCTGGAAGGTTTACAGGCAACGAAAGAATGACGACTACATAAACTCATCGCAAGAAAGTATTTCGACAACCCAATACTACTCTCGAAATAAATGTTCTAGGTATCATTTTGTGTACAAGAGCAGTCTATTTTCTGTATTGTAGCAATCCACACGGTGTCAGGCAAGCCAAGCTTGTTGGAAAGTCATTCGTTACCGTTGGATACATCATAAAGAAACGTAAAAGAGAGCAATTATTGCGGAATAGAACCAGTTCTGGCCAACCAAGAAAACTAACTGCCCGGAATGAAACTTACATTCTTCATTCTGTGAACAATACTCAAAGAATTAGTGCTAAAGATTTGGCTACTTCACAAGCCTAGTATATGTAAGTTAATGTTAGTAATAAATTGAACAACCCAAAATTCTTTGAAACAATTGGGATTTAGAAAATGTGTATCCAGGGTATGAATACTGGCCACTCTATTAGTAATTACACAACCCCAAATGTTAACAGACCCTTCAACATTTTTATCAGTTAAAACCGTGTTCTGCTTTCTGAAAGCGTCATTCTTCTTTCGACATACGTCCTGATATTCATCACTACAATACAAGTTTATCTTAGTCTCTTCCTAGAGAAAAAATAAACTTTTTCCAAAATTCCAGACACTCATATTGATATTTCTTGGAAAATTGAAATTTCTTCTTTCTGCTTTCTTCTGATATGTGTTTTATTTCTGATTACACATCTTCTGAATCCCAATTTGTTTTCACATATAAACATCTGTGACATTAACTTGCATATCCTAGGCAAGTCAAGTAGCCAAATCTTTAGCACTAATTCTTTGAGTTTTGTTCACAGAATGAAGAATGTAGGTTTCATTCCGGGCAGCTAGTTTCCTTAATTGACCAGAACGAATCCCTAATAATTATTCTGTTTTATGTTTCTTTATGATGTATCCAACGCTAGAGCATGGCTTTCCAACAAGCTTGGTTATGTCTCAGTACCTTTTACCTTCCGCACGTAATTTGAAATTAAAGTGAGCAGTTCCAATGTTGTTCAACTCAATTTGTTCCCCATGCTGCTGGTTCATGCCTGATACGATACACCACACAGAGTGCTCTTGCACACAAAAGGATTCCTAGAACATTTATTTCGAGAGAAGTATGGGGTTGTCCAAATACATTTTTTGCCATGAATTTACGTAGTTATCACTCTTTCGTTGCCTGTTACCCTTACAGGTGTATCGAGTACTAGTTACCGGTATTTCTATACTATTCTATCCAAGGTATCCAAATTATCATAAAAGGGCAAGAGATTTCGAATTGTGCCACGTTTTGCGTGTGATACAGCCTGTTTTTTCTCTTTGTTGAACTTCTCCAAATATTTTTTTTCTTACTGTGGATGAGACAGAAGCTTCTTGAACCATGCCTGTCGAGATCGAGAACCGAGAATTAAAAAAATATATATTTGTCCAATAAAGCAGTAGCGGGGCGCAAGGGTGAGCCGGACAGAAAGAAAACCACATTTGGGAAACCTCAATAACTCCTCTGCATAGACTAACATTAGTTTATGTTATTTCCTAAGTTTATTTTCTAGTAACAGCAGAAACTTTGTTCTTATTAGTTAGAACATAATATGCTTTAGTGAATTTTTTTTAATGTTATATAGACATTGTTAAATTATGTAATAGCTGGGCCCGGGAAAGCCTTCATAATGGCTATATGTATACTGCTATATGTGTTTTTTTTAATGAATATACAATATTTGGCAAAATGTGAATTGGATTTGTATCATATGTGCCTTCTTAAATCCTCATCTGGAAACAAAAAAATATCTGAATTGGCCCCCCCAAAGTTACAGAGAAATCGGCGCCCTTGCTGTCACTTTCTGCTCATCTGTAAGAGCTAACTTCCGTCATGTTGGTGTATCTTTGTCTATCTACTAATACGTGATTGATCTGGTTGAGAGTTTTGGCATCCGGAGATATCCATGTGTACTGGTGTATAGCTTTGTGTCCAAAGTACGTGTTCTTTACTAATAGGTTTTTCGAGATCGCGTAACTTATTATCGATTGTTGTTGGTGATTTCGTGAATGCTGTATTTATCTATAGTAGGTCTATAATTTCCCTACCTACCTACCTTAGTGTTGAAATCACCTAACAAAATGTACTATTATACTTCGGTAATCGGTCAAACAACCTTTCTAGTTTATCGTGAAATGTATCTTTGTCGTTACCATTAGCCAACCTCGAGCACAGACATTATAATCGTGTTACGACATCGGGTACGTATCGTAACGTACGATAGTCTTTCGTTTAGCAACACTATATTTTGAACCGCCCGAAGAATACTGTTCTTAATGAGGAATCATGTTCCGAAATTATGCGACTGTTCTTTCCCCGTAGTAGAAACTATTTGCCCTGTTGAATGCTATCCTGATCCTCCCACTAGACTTCTTGTATCGCAAGTATGTCCAGCTCGTACTTCTCGGTCTCGCGTACCGCCACCTGAAGAACGCCCGTACGTTCCAAGTTCCTATTCTAAGATCTTAATCCTGTTGTTGGAGCCCCCTGAAGCAGTCCTCGTCCGGAGATCCGAATGAGTGACTAGTTTACCTCTGGAATATTTTACCCCAAAAGAATCCATAAACCACCTGTTAGTATTTCTTGACATGATGCAGAGATGTAGACTTGTCAGCTGTACGACCTCGCAGTAAAGATATAGGCTTAACAGTTCTGTAAACTTCGAAATATAGTCACAATGTGAATGAGAATAATGGACGAGAAGATCTAATTGCAAAGAATGTTCTAATAACGAGTTAAGATAATACATTTAATCTACGAATCATAGATGAAATAATTATACGGAGCGAATGCTTAATCTCTCCTTTCCCCCCGCGCCACCTGGTATCAGTCAAGCGGAAGTAGGAATGAAGTAAAACGTTCGCAATAACTACGATTTTGAACTGTTGCGGACAAATAGGATATTGTATCAGAGACTCAGCTCGCATTCTTTGATATTTTTAATCGAACGACGAAACAATAATTACGTATTACCATTATCTCAATCCTAGTTCGACTGGACTGACGCCAGATGGCATGAAGGATGTTGAGAGAATGGGTTTTCCTAGCCATATATATTTTATCCGTGACTTGTAGATTGGCACACGGAGCTAAAATGCTTTCTAACTAGCCTAAGTGTTCTTTGTTTACAAACTCTTGGGAAGTGAAGGGTTTTGTTGGAGCATACGCCTCAATTATTAAGATTTGGTATCACCTTCATTCATCAATAATTTTCGTAGCTTACAGATTCTACAATAATCGGGAGGACTTGGGAACGATTGCAGCGGGCACCAATCCTGACTGAGGTTTTTCTTCAGTCATACCAGGCAAATGCCTAAATGGTACCTTCCAACATATACGCTCCCACCCCATTCCGGTCTGATCCTGAGAAGCCTAAAGTCCATAAAAGATAAATTTATAATTCCGAAGAAACCTAAACAATAGATGAAAGTAGAGGTATGTTATTGGAAGTCGACTAGGATAAATATCAGAGGTTAAAATTTGATGTTATTGAGTCGAAAGTGTTTAAACTTTGTATTAAAAAATATATTTAATTTTTGGATATGAAATTACGCCAGTTTATTGTACGTTTTCTATCCCTACCACTTGTGATGACGAACATATGTACAACACATTATGCAGTGTTGCAAACTGTGGAGAAAATACGATGATAGTAAATATATTTTGAAGATTTCATTTCGCACGCGATCTACATCTTAAATACAAGATTATGTGCTTTATCTAGAGTAAGTCTGGGAGAGATGGTACAATTTTTTTGAAGATTCCCCCCCCCTTCCTTCTCTTCTGATTTTTATGTTGGATTTAAGTGTCTATAAACATTTAAACATAAATTGGTTTTAAAGGACTGTCTCCTCGCCGTCTCTCCCAGAATGTCTGAGTGAGACAGCGCGGGTACTGAATTGTCAAACCTATAAGATGTGAGACTTTTTATTTAGTTGTAAAAACAAATTTCTACATTTTAAAACTTTACTAAATAAATTATTTAATAGTAATATGTACTAAGCTTTGTTTTCGTTACAAAGACATTTTTTCTAACCACACCTTTGAATATTCTAAAAGTTTAAATCATTTAAATACACGTAGCAGAATGTACGCCTACGAAAATGATTTTGATTTCTTTACAAATTCTAATTTTTCAAACTAATTCAAACTAAACCAGGCAGATAAAAAGCAATTCTCTGATAAACCCAGCTTCTATTGCGAAACGGGAAAGCGTAACACAAACCTTCTCTTATGTGCAATGTCAACTCTACAATGGTCATGACGTACAGTGCGGCCGATTGCAAAAACGCTGGCCAAAGGTAAAAAAAAAAAAGCGCAAGTGAATGATCTCACAATTTTCCTGCTCTTTTTTTTTTTTCGCTTTGACCCTGATTTCGAATCTGAAATCAGAGTTGCAAAATGTAGCCCCTATCCACTATTGACAACCCCTATTCGTGAAACAGCTTGTATATCATGTTACAATCAAGATGAATATCATGTCCATGGGTTTTGGATCTGATTACGAATTTGAAGTCAGATTTGCAAAATTTAACCCCCTTAACATTTTAACATTTAAGCGTATAGTTAAATGATAAATGTTTTTAATGAAATATGATGTTGTTATTTTTAAATAAATGATTCCTGATTGAATTTTTTGTGGTAATTTTGAATCCAAGATGTCAACCTTTTGAACATATTGTAATATTTACCTAAACTGCTTGTGATGATACACCTTTATGTAAAAATTTCGTTTCTCGAGCTGAAACGGTGTGAAAAATTGATTATTGGGTCCGCCATTTTGGATCTAAGATGGTGTCTTTCGAAATATTTTGTAATATTTTCCTAACGTACTAGCGATCATGTACGTTCATATCTAATTTGGTGTTTCTAGCTCCAGCAGTTTAGGCTCTGCACTCTATACAACAATAGGTTTAGCGGTCATTTTGGATCCAAGATGGGGACTTTTTCAACACGTAACACTATTTTGAAACGATTGAACAACAAACAGGGGCAACTTCGGGCAGATTTATATATATATATATGTATATATTGAAGAAAATACATTTGACTATAACTTAGAATAAGTCTGACAGCGAAGACTGACAACACAACTTTTTCATAACAACATATCGTATTTTAACGCTTTTAGTTAATAAAAATCAATAACAATTATAGTTTCACTAATAATTTATGTTTAATAAATTATTATTTCGTAACTTTTTTAATATATTCTGCGTACTTTCAGACGTTGATTCCATTTTACTTGATTATGGTCTGCTTCAAACCAAAGTTTTTATACAACTTTCAACACGTGCGTCGGTTACTGCCTCAGTAACACAATCAATTCCAATCGAACAAAGGTAGCTTTGCGACTCCTATTCTAGGACAGGTTAAAGGAAATAATCACTTCCACAAGTAATTTCCGAACATTACAGATGTACTGTAACCAACCCAACATGAAAAAATCCCTAACTAGTTACTTTTTTTTAAAAATTTACTTTTGGCCAGCTTTTTTGGAATCGGCCGCACTGTGAGTTGTTATCCAAATTACACAATATGGCGGTCCAGTAACGCAGCACACACACCTGCGTCATCTTTCTCATCGCCCCAACACTCTCAGAAACATTCTATTGCAGGGTTTCTCAACGTGGAGGTCGCGAGAGGAGTCGTGGGTTGTGTGCAAGAGGGTCGCGAGAGGAGTTGTAAAAATAAATTTAACTAGGGTTTTGTAGGCTAAAACCAATAAATTTCAAAGAAGGTATTTTATTTTACTTGTTTCCATAATTACTAAAGATAATGTAATTTGTTGAATAGTTTCTCGATAGTATAATTAGGACATTTATTACCAAATACAGCAAATCAACTGTCATGGTTTCCAATGGAAAGCAAATATTACACAAAATAAAAAAAACACACAAAAATATTTAGAACGGTACGAAAGATTGCACAAGTTTACTACGTAAAAGAGAAATCTGAGCCTATTTTGATTTAACCAGTTTCAAAATGTCCTGTTCAGTTTTCGTGCTACACTTTATCAAGTCATTTTCAGTCAAAAGTTAGTTACCCATACTTGTTCTAAATACCACATTTTAATATACAGACTCTTTGTTAATTCGTGTAATTGAGAAACAGACCGGTAAAAGCAAGTTTTCAAAATATTTCAATAAATTTTTCTACAATTGCTCACAAAACCCACTTTTCATGCAGTGAAAATAATTTTCCAAAACAAAATTTTATCCCTTCCCCATTCTGGGGGTTTAAACTATAAAGTGAAGTAGATCGAGATCAAGATCGAGAGATTCGACAATATTTTATAGACAGAGATCAGTGTTTAACTTAATTTTTTTGTACTAATTAATAAAATTAGGCAAGGAAAAGTGACCCTCTGAATTAACATTGATTTTCCCATAAGTGAAATTCACTTTTGAATTTTAACCCGCAAAAAGAGGGACTAAAATTTAGTTTAGAAAAAATATTTTTTAGTCTCAAAACTTCAGGTTTGGGGAGAAACTGTAGAAAATTTAATGAAAATATCTTCAAAATTTTCGTTTTCACAGGTCTGTTTCTCAGTTACATGAATTAATAATAATAATAATAATAATAATAATAATAATATATATATATATATATATATATATATATATATATATATATATATATTTGTGTGTGTATATGTGTGTGTGTGCGCGCGCGTTTGAAGCCTTCAGGAGAATCTTTAATAGAAAGTGAAACAAAACCGCTTATTAGCAACAAGAAAATTACTTTTCGGGGGTCACCGGGCAGAAGAAACGGTAAAAAGTAGGGTGCGCGTGATGAAAAATTTTTAGAAACACTACTCTATTTTATTAATCAGAATTAAGGAATACCGAATATATAATAAACTAGCATAATACTAAAAAAATTATAGCAGCTTTGAAACTGTGTAAATTTGACATCACAGTGTTTTTCTTCAAACATCCACACAACTATTAAAAATCGAATTTCAGAAACATGCTCTATCAAAACCATTCATAGATTTTATGAACAAAAAAAAAAAAAAAAAAAAAATAAAATAACTGAAAAATTGAAGTGTTAAATTTTTGTAGCATTTTAAGATAAACAATGAACTCTTAATAATACCAGGATTTTTTTACGATCCTCATAGATTTCCGATCTAGAAAAGTTTCACTGTGCCTGAAAATAAATATATGTTCTACTGTAGTTTCGTTACCCTTGGATCAGTAATGAGGAGGAATGCTGGTTTGAGTCTCTCTCTGGGCCATTTCTGACTGAAAGTTTCCTAAGTTTATCTCAATTACACCGGTAGCTGTAACTTTTCAATCCGCAAAAGGAGTGCTGGCCAAGAGACATAATATCTCAGACATGACAGGCTTAGGCCAAAACTTACAAATTCATCCCAGAAATTAAAATTAAAGTTAAATTTTCTCGCCTGAGACGAATATTTTAAAATATAGGAATACCATTTTCAAATCAGGTTAATTTAACAACGTGTTTCCTTTAAAGGTTTTCTGACTGGAAAATAGAGGAACTTAAGTTTATTGAAAGTAAGAGAGGAAAAAGTTTATTGCTTCACAGATTTATTGGGTTTGGGAGAAATAAAAAGAACATATAATCTTGATAGAAGAATTTCAGCTGCTATAAGTGAATATGAACGACATACAGACCCGGAAGACCCAGATTGATATTATACATGACCCTTTTCCCATTTAAAAAAAAATCGAGATACATTCAAGATGCCGGCCATGGCAAACATACCCTCTAAAAGATTCGTTTGACCTAGTGTCCATTCTTTTCTATTTGTTTTCCTTTATTTCAAGTATTTTACAAATAAACGCGTATTTACCGACTTACAACAGTTTGAAGCATCGATAAGTTTACTCGTTAGAACCTGGAAAGAAGTACTGTGGGGGCAAGACATCCCTAGAGCCCCTAGGGAAGTGATATGTAAATAAACCATGATTTCAGAATATCCTTACAGGCTGAGCAGCCCACACCACAAAGTAGTTTGCCGGGTTGACTACCTTCAAGTGGGTAAATGTGGTATCAATTCATTAGTAACCTTAGTTTTTCGATTCGACACCTAGCTGGGTTGGGTGTGAGGGGGCGAAAATCTTCGGGAAAATCGTCTAGTTGACGTGTAATTTATAATAGATTCTTATTTAGAAATCAGATTTCTTCTCGAATACGATATTTTAGTTCCAGTTATGTCATTTGTTTCCGTTAATCTGAATTCCATTTTCCCCTGCGAAGTTACTTACAAGTAACACTCCGATCCTTTGAATCCGGAATGGCGGAATGCGAGACATATCCTGAATGAGCCAGTCCTAATTAAGATGCATATGGATTCCCAGCGTCAGTTAGCAATGGGTTCGGGAATTATGGACCTGCAAAATTAACATACCACGTCTAGGCATTTCCTTGGCGTCTCTTTCCGCTAACATTATGTAATGTACTACATAGAAACCATACAATCTACAAATCATGAGAGGCAAGTAAAAGATAGCATTCAAACAGATAACAAGACTGAATTTGGTTTAAATCAAAGAATTGTTATTGAAGGCAGGTTGGAAGCATTTACAAAGAACAATCGATGTGCAGATCGAGAAACAGAGCATGAGAAGCACTTAAAGTTTGCTCACAGTGTGCACACTCCTGGGAGCGCTGAACTGATAGATCGTGAACGACAGCAATGCCAGGAATCAGTCACGCTGCCTGATGTTCACATCACTCATCAACACCAGTGTGTCAGTTACGTAGCGGATGAATGACTTGTATTGCCTGAAGAAGTACACATCCAATGGTCGAATCTTTCCTGTACATCCTCCAGGAATCAGCCTCTCCTTGAAATCAACATTTGCGGGTTTAAGGGCGTCAGAGAGATTGTCATCCTTGTCTGCAGACCACGAGTCCATGAGCAATAGGATCTTCTTATGATCCGCAGGAACACTTGGCCAGAAAGCTTCGGTGTAGAACTTTTTCAAGTCCTCCTTACTCATGTTTGCCGAATTGCCTGCTAATGCTTTGATGTTTTCAGGATCCGTTGTTTTGGATGCAGGGAACTTGCCAGATGGTTCGGACACAAGGACATACATTGGTCGAAGAATCTCACCATCTATCGAGATAACCGGCATGATTATATAGCTATGAGTTGTTGCAGCCATACATCCGACCATTGCTCTGATGGCCGGTGTTCTCTTTGATCGAAGCGTCCGATGTCCATGCAGTTCCTTGTCAAACCAAGTCTGATCTACATTGCACATTTGTGAAGTTGAGCGATGTTTGATTCTTTCTCCTTCCAGTTCGTGCTGACTCTATGCATGATTTCTCTGTCCACGATGTTGTTTCGCTTTTTGAACCTGCACACCCACGATGAGGATGCTTTGAACTGAAGTGTTTTGTTCGAATCCATTTGCTTGATCAACTCCATTGCCCAGATCGGTAATGTGCGATTGTGGATGACAGCGCCATTCTCCTGTTTTCTTTGAACTGCTCCAAAACTACCTGATTTAGAGCACGCAGCGATGGCTGCTCCATCTTCTTCTCAAAGTTGTACAGCACGTTCATACTTCTGATGTACCTGAACTGGTTCATAACAGTCATTGCCTATGCATGCTCATCACGTGGAAGTCCAGTCTTTGGGTTAATCGTCCAGAACTCGTACGCCCTCTTCATGTAATCATTCCACTTGTTCAGTCATGCCCCTTGGAGTGGGGAACTTCTGCGTCTTTTCCGGAGAAGAGCAGTACTCGAAACCCGATGAAAGTGAAGTAGAAGACTGCGAAGTCTGTGACTGCTGTGATGAACACGGCTCATCTGTTACATCGTCTCCGAAATCCAGATCCTGATCCCATTCATCGCCATCTCCTTCGCCGAATCCAAGTGTCCGTATTTCCTAAACGTCTTCCACTGGTCAAAAGAGACTTGATGTGAGAGATCATCTTTCTTTCCGCCAGATTCGATGGTCATCCCCTTGTACCGAACTCCGTGACCAGAGCTGCAACTACAACTTTCGGATTCATCTGCCGTTTGTAAAACAAGAATAGAGCACGTTAGAATTTTCTATATCAAACGATGATCGAGAAAGAAGAGGCGACGACTTGTCAAATTTACTTTGGAAAAAGAGGGAAGAGGAGGGAAGAAGAAGAAGAGAGCGAGAAAGAGAAAGAAGTGGACAAAGTGAGAGGAGAACAGATCTGTATTCTAAATGTGGGGCAATGATGTTTTACTAATTTGTAAATCTTGCGTTTGCTGACTTCTGCATATTAGGCTATGAGTTTGTTCAGCACATGATATACTGTACTACTTTAGGTATGTCTTGAAACATATTAAAGTCTTGTTTAAAACTTTCATTACCTCTCCTGATTATTATATTCAGCCATCAATAAAGCCTTGAGATATATTCTAAAAGACAAGTAAACCTCTCTTACAGTATTTTCCAGTGGACCAATTATTCATCCTCAAGTTCTTTTCCAGGAAGTCTTGTATCCATATACATGCCTTGTTACTTGATAAAGCCTTGATTCTTGAATTATGATTGGACGATGTCAAAGGAGTTAGTCTCGAAATATCTTCTGCTCTGTTCCAGTTATTGCCTATGTTCAGGTTAGCGGAAAGAGACGTCAAGGAAATGCCTAGACGTGGTATTTCCTATGGATTCCTATGTTAATTTTACAGGCCCATAACTCCCGAACCCATTGCTTACTGACGCTGGGAATTCATATGCATCTTAATTAGGACTGGCTCTTTCAGGATACGTGTAGCATTCCACCATTCCGGATTCAAAGGAGCGCAGTGTTATTTGTTAGTTACGTATACGTTTCTGTGCTAATCTATCATGTGTATTGGCTGCCTCGTATAAAGATAACATCCTTTGGGAACACATAACTTCTTGAGAAAGAAATTTGTAGAATTCCTCCCAATAAATTGACTGCTGAAAAACTTACGATAACTTCACTTGAGGAGTAGATATGACCTGAATAACTCATCACAACTCTGAAATGTTATTACGTACAAAGCTAACACTAATTTTAAATAAAGAAACTTCAAGTTTTGGATAAGAGAACCAAGTAATCTTCCCGACTTCTATGTACATTTAAAGTTTTGAAAAAGATAGGCAAGATACGAAGAAAGAACATAATTTGTCCTTGATCTTTCCCTCTTTCTTTTTCCGTCTCTATCTCTCTTTCACTCTGCTTCACACCAACATACACACAAGGATATACCCTCAGACACATACACAATTATTACATACACATTATATTTACACTCACGAATCCCTCACGTGCGAGAGTTGACACATTGTTTACTTTCTTGTGATATATGGACCTTAAGGAATTCTACAAAAGAAAGACATTTACAACTGCAATAGAAAAAAAAAGTCGAGGAACCTTCAAGAACAGGGAGAGAAAGGAAAAAAACCCGTAAAAGATGCTATAATCCTTTCTCACTACAGAGCAATGCTGCACCGCACAAACATAAATCCTCACAGAGACCATTTGTTGTATTGCTTGAGAGCTTACAGCCTTTGTGAAGAATATACACAGGGACTTGTTGTTAGGAAGAACGGAAAAATTTAGCAATGAGACCAAAAAAAAAAAGAAGATGAAAGCACAAAAAATGAAGGCAAAAGAGACGAGACGACATGGTCCAACTTGGTGTCCGAAGATAGCTTTTTGTGCAGAGTTTACGTAAGACGTTGACTTATATATATATACCCAATAACAATTACATGAGGTAATCTAACTGGGAAGGTTGCCAAAGATGCATGTTGGTTCCCTTGATCTTCAGAACTAAAAGACTTCTTTCTTCCCAGGATCTAGCATTTATTGTGCGGATAAGGAAAGCTTGGCAAAAGAACGTATCTAATTATTTACACTATATTATAGTCTTTCATAAAGTACGTCCTTTAATAACAAGTACACTGGTTTCCAAGACAAAACACAGAAACCGATTTATACGATTTAAAAAAAAGAAGAAATCGAAACTGATTATTAGAGTAACTGAGGCAAATTAAGCCATGTAGACAATATCGCGATTTGAGAAATGACTAACAAAGTACATGAGCTGTTTATTTGTGGACATGCTTATTGATTGTCCATCAGCACGCCGACGCATTTCCATGTACTGCTTTTTCCATTAGTATGATTTAGGTATTGTTGAAAGAAGATACGCTGAGTATTTAAAGAGACGAAAAATGTCACAGATATTCACAGAAGCTTTTTGATAAGTACTCCCCTGTTCTCTTTGCTTCTCACACACATTGAAGTCCAATATAATATGTTGTTTTCACATAAGACCTTAACTCATTGCAAGTATAAAAAAGAAAATTTGTTTGCTTTTAATGGTATGGAGTATAGGAATGACTGGCAAAAGTAATACAATGCTGGCAATACCGCCAATCATGCTTGCAATATCGCCAAGTGGAGGGAAATATTTACTTCTTTGCGAGTTATATTAAGGATTTGCTGTTAGCATTTTATATTTCTGAAAACGTTTGAACAGAGTGGATCACAGCTAGTTCACAGAAAATAGAACTTAGAAAGTGCTTGTTGATTTAGCATTATTAACAAATACATAAGGTTTGCAAATAAGTACTGACAACAGCATTCATGTTAATTCCAAGATGGAGAGCATAATTCAATACGATTCTGCTGGAGATCCCAAGCTGTCCAAAAATCTCTAGATGATGAACTTACAGGTTGAACTTCAGAGAACTATAAATGTAGAGATGGATCCCCATCCTAGAGGAATGTAAGAGATGATTACAGTACAAACTTCCGAGAGTAACTTATCCTCAAAGAGTGTAGCTGAGATTTTGTGGAAACCAAAAATTTTGCAGTCAAACATTTGTATGAAACAGTTTAGTAGCAAAGCAATTATTGTGAAACTGGAATTGCTGGTACAATTTGAAGATCTTCTTAGGAAATAAACACCTTCAAAGAAAAAAATAAGATTTAGTGCTATAACGTAGCTAATGGATTGGCCAGACAACTCGAGAGAGATGACTGTCAGCTTAAGGAATGTATGAATTAAGAGAATACGAAGAAGAAGCGCCATCAGAAAGACAGTTTTGTGGTGATTGTGCAATTTTATTGGCAACAAGAAGACAAGAATATCCTGGATTCAGTGTATGGAATGCAAGAGAACTGTATCTCAAGGAAGTATTTGACTGCTAGTTGTACTTGCCAGGAGTGTGAGGATGGTTGTGCATTGTTGTGCGATGAGCAGGTTTAACCGACAATACATCCATGATATCTGAATCTACATATGTTATTTGCTGCGTAACTCCTTTTTTATGCTCCTCGTGATTTTATTTTTTTAAAAAAAACGTTATATATGTATCATTCAAATGTATTTGTTTTATTTTTTAATAGTGAAATTTGTAAGTGGCGGTATTTTCTTCAGGTAAGGTAAACGCACCAGTAATGGACACTTTAAGGAAACTTTTCACTGTTATAATTTTTAACTGAAATACAGTTTAAATGTGTTGATCAAATGAGAATGTTACATTTTCTCCATTCTTTCTTCTGGTGATTTCTACCCATTACTTACATCAACATACACTATTTGAGAGTAAATAACGATTTTGGTCAAACATTGTTTTTGTACCAGTGATGGACACGGAAAAACCTGGATGCTCCAGTAATGGACACCCAGTAATAGACATACTATATAACTCAAAATAATTTAAATAATCATTGCTGATGTTTCGAATATAAGTTGTAAACAAATGCTGTTCTTTGATTATATGAGTGTTTCATGGAATTCCTCTGAATGATCGTTTAGAAAGTCCTGGGTTCGAAAACAGTTATCGGACATCATTACTGAGGTTTTAACGTGTGTTTTCATTCAGTCATAACAGGCAAATGTAATAATGACGCCTTCAACTTGGACTTGTCCGACTCCTTCCCGCTTCCTTTCCCCTACCCTATCCCGGCCTGAGCCATAGATTCCTTGTGGCCATAAAAATGCAAATTCTAACTTGTCATGAAGAGTGTCCAATATTAAAACAAATCATTTCTTTAATAGGCATCCCCGCGCCCATAATTGAAAAAAATGAGACAAAATGTTCCTGACAAATTTATGGTTATGAAGAGTAAATAATATTTTCCAAGTTGCAATAAAGCAAAACAGAATTATGATTTCATCCTCGGAGTTGCGGAGAGTTTAGTGCGCTCAATTTCTGCGTGCGTGTTCTTGAGTTCAAGTTCCTCTGAGTGCTATTGAACGGAGTGGTTTGGAGCCCACTTTACCAAAACTGTAAGTCTCGTCCTTAGAAGCTCATCAGCTCGCTTAGGACGTTAATAACAACTCAATCAACCAAGGATTTTGATTTCAACTCAGTAATGAATAGTGCGTATCCATAACTGGACAAAAACTGACTTTGCCGTACCGGTAATATACACCCCTGCTTTACATAACAGACCCAAGTTATAATTGCTTTGGTCATAAAAATACTCGAAAGCTTAATCACTTGCTTAGCAGAATGCAGGAAGAGGAGGTGTAACCATGGACCTAACTTTAACATCTTGTCAGAAATATCTGATGAAAGCAATGACGAACGAGTTACATTCAATGGCATCAAAAGATACTATATTAAATTTTCCCATGTAGGCGAAATGATTACCGCCCTTAGGAAAAATGTATTTTACAACTTTTCTCTTTAAGCGTCCATTACTGGTACACTGTCCATTACTGGTGCATTTACCTTACTTACAATATCGCCAGTTTATCTAATGTAATAAACACATTAATAAATTGTAGGTGGTTTCTAATACTAAAAATTAAGTTGATGGTGATTTTAACACAAGATCCTACTAACTTTAACTCTGTGGCTGAAAATGAAGTAGTTATTTCAAATATTCCGAATTGGTGGCGATATTCGCTTCCTTTACCCTATTTGAAGCTCCAGTTCCGGGTTTGTCGAATTTCGTGTTTGGTTCAAAGTCTGGTTTTCGCTCTTTCTACTCTGTACAAGAACAGTGCATTCTTTATGTTCTTGCAATGGTAAAACTTTGGATGTATCTGTGAATTGGCCAGACCTACAGAGTACTTTTTAAAAAAAGTATCAAATCACATATTTTGTATTTCGTTAGTACAATCGTTAGTATTAGTAACGGAAACAAAATCGTTACTATCTGAATAACAACAAAGGTATTAGAAAAAGCAATTTTGGTGACAGTGCTGTAAAGTGTCTTTCGCAACACATTGTTGATCCCTCCAAAGATGACATGTCTGTCAGTCAATGTTGTCATCTAATCCTGACACAGACTGGAATAGAGGATGGTGAGAGGATGTTGGAAGGTAGTCGTCCAGACTGATTCAACCTTCTTAAAAACCTTTGTGGGTTGATTTGTTAAGTTTGCATGAAGTTGACACACTTGTGAAAGCAAGTTTGATTCAGTTGCGAGTGACGTCAGGATTGCTATGTGGGTTCCCATTTTCAGTTAAATGAGAATGCTGAAATCTGCTTTCTAAGGAACCTTTTTAACTGTTAGTACAAAGACGACCACAAGGAAAATATTCGCAAATTAAAAGCTGTCTGAACCCGAATCTGAAGCGAGTTTCTCTCTATATGAATTCGTTTAGGCGATAATGTGCGTTTAGAAGCTGATTGGGTAGCCTTAGGAGGTCAAGATAATCTTCGGAGAAAACAAAAGAGAATTTAACCAGATTTGAAGTCAACTCTTCTTTGCCTGCTTGGCTGAAGTGAGGAATTCTGCTAGCCCCCCCCCCCCGGCAAATATTTAAATTTTTACTGTTAAAAATTGAAAGAAACCATGCAAAACTCTCCTTACACATCCTAACTTTGGCTTCACCCCCTCCTCCATAAACATCCTGGTACAATCTTTGGCTGAGGTGCTAGTTTAGAATACAGAACAGCAGACGAGCAAAAGGGGGCCACATTTTTGGAGGGACAGGAGGCGTTTAGAAAAAGAAAGATAAATGAAGTAATTCGTCCAGGAACATGAATTTACAATAGCAGAAACCTTTCTCCAAAATTCTTAATATTAAATGTTCATTATATAACAATTTTTACGCAGGCTATGTTATTTAGCTTGACCTAAAAAAAAAAGAGAATAAAAAAAAAGAACACAAAGCACATACCATACTTCGTTTATAGTCTATACTCTATTATATTGTCCATCATAATTTGACTATTCACAGGAGAGACTAATCCATCACCATGCTTTCAGTCACTCGATTCTTTTTTTCTCTTCATCAACTCGGACGTTTTGTTCTATAAACGCTTTCGATTCAGTCATGCTTTCGCTCATACGAACTTTTCTTCTTGATAGAGCTGTCATTTTTTTTTTCTGTATAGAACTTTTGTTCTCATACTGTTCATAGCAATGAATCCAGTTAGGCATTGTGTGATGGTTTTAATCACGCTATCCATAAGCATTGTCCAGAGCTGATTAGTCTTTATATATAGATAGATATTTCCACTCAGCGTCAAATCCCTTCAACTCATTTTTATATAACTTTTCATATACACCGTTACAATAACTATATCCTACTTGTTAAAGACGATTTTCATGCTATTATGTTTAAAGAACAAAACAACAAAAAAAAAAGTAATACATTTATTTCAGGAAATGATACTGTAATGATACCATTGTTCGTTACACAAATGAAAGCTATTACTAGAAATGACAGCGTTCAATTCTCAAAACTACCAGAAATGGTGTTGATTGATGGTAGAATGAATAAAAAAGTACAAGAACATGTATGATTTGTACTGAAAATACTTTCAACATTTATCAACGAATAACAAATACATTGACGAGCAATTTGTATGCATTAAAAAAATACTCAATGTATTTTGCTTTATCTTTTATTTTAATCGTGTCGAAACTTTATCGAATCTCGCTTTTCAAGTGTTAATAACGGAGAACAACAGAAAGACTTCCATATTGTTTTTGTCACAGAGTACAAATGATTTTGTTTACAACTTTTGACGCGATATGTTTATTAGTGTGTGTTCTATATGAATTGTGGTGAGGTTTTATTACCTTTGAATTTGAAAACAAGAATAATTTTACCTTTGTTATGAACAATGTTTCAGCCACAATAATTAACAGTACGCATGTTTTAATGAGATTTCTGTATTCCATAATGAAGAGAACAACTGCAAATACAATTTGAATCACCGTATCATGCAGAAATTAGTAACTTGTATCGGAATACATTGGCTTTGAAGCCATTGAAGTTTGGTGTGAAAAATGTATCATTTTTTTATGAAAAATCCATTTTCGAAATCCATCTTTGTTTCCCCCGTTAATGCTTATGTATGACGTCAATCTAACCAGTTGTGTTACAAAGCATAACTTAACCAAACCTAATATTTCATAATCTTTCAAAAGATTAGCCGTAGTTCAGTGGTAGAACGTAAGCGTGGGTTCAATGCCAGCAGTCGACCATCCTAACTGAGATTTTTTCAGTGTTTTTTTCCTCAGTCACACCAGGCAAATGCCGGGATGACACTTTCAACTTGGGACCTGGTTCACACCTTCCTGCATCCTTTCCCCTCCCCTATCCCACCCTGAGCCTTAGATGCCCAAACGAAATAAATAAGGACTCAATTCATAATCTTGGCCTTCTCTGAAACAAACATGAAATTTTGAACAGCTTTCAGATGAAACATTGTTTAATATCTCGTACCGTTTGGCAATTAAAAGAGTTAATTAGCAGGTCAACAGTTAACTTACCAAGTAGCTCTTGTAACTGATATATTTAAAAATGTTTCATCTGAAAGTTGTTCAAAATTCCATGATTGTTTTAAAGGAAGCAAATCAATCATTGTTTCTATTCAAAATTTTGAAGTTGCATTCCCCCCTCCGTAACAGTATTTCTGGGACGTCCCTGAATTCAGAAGAATCAGCACTTGCACTTTTTGGTATTAACATATTTTGTTTGAAAGATTTCTGGGCACTTTAGGAGCTAAGTAATGGTCATGTTACGGATTTCCAGAACCACCATATGTATCTGAAATCCACCAAATGTTATCCTATATTACCTTTTAATTCTTTACAGACCCTAGTTGATCTTTTCTAACACTTCATGTACATTAATCAACAAACCCAAAATTTTACATTTGTCTTAATCGATCGTTACTCATTGCAACTCTGAAATTTAGGAGTCTATATTTGATTAACCCAAAATACATCAACACACAGATCGTCATAATTTTGTTGGTAGACTGTATGCCGCAATCCTAAAAAACACGTCATTTGCGGCAGTCTGCTTCTACACTTGTTTCAGGTTACAATTTCTGAATTCACGTTCTCTTTCCTCATCTTTATACTTCACTATGGACTTCAATACATCGTCAGCTATGAATAGAGAGGATCCATGCAATGTATGAATTCTTGCTTGGGGAAAAATAACTTTACTGAAATTTTGTTACGTAATATGTAACCTTTGTGATGACGAAGGGACAATCATTTCCTCTTAGTTTCATACTTTTCGTAGTTCACTTGTTTTTTTTTACCTATTTTAAGTTATCCAATTCATTTTGAGAATCACACACTGTGTCTATGTGACTTCTGAACCTACACTTTCATATTAATTCCCATTGTCTTCTAATTCACTACACATAAGATCTTCACCGTTGTCTAACGACATAAACATATTCTGTACAGTATGCAAAATGCATGAGAAGTCAGCTCCTGTACTCGAACTCCTGTAATTAAAAAAAATACAATGATAAAAAATTAAAAATTGACATTCTACTCAGGTTACCTGTTCAAAAGTAAGAAATTTCTCGAGTATCGCGTTGGCGGTGAGAGATTTTTTGGCTTCAAAAAAATTCCAGTGCTTCCTCAACCAACCTTCAGCCCAGAACTGGCTCTGTGCGACTTTTTTTGTTCCCTCGCTTCAAGTCTGACCTGAAAGGAAGCCATTATGGGACCATCGAAAATGTTTAAGCGGCTGTGACGAGGGCACTGAACACAGCGTCTCCGTTGAAGACTTCCAGAGCTGTTACGGAGAGTGGCGGAAACATTGGACTCAGTGTATAGACTCGAAAGGGGACTACTTTGAAATGTTGTAAGTGTATTTGAACCTAACTTCAATAAAAACAATTTACCAGAATCATTCTCATTATTCTTGGAACAGACCTTGTAAATACTGGCTACTACGATATGCTACATTTCCACAAAACAATTTTTATTTACCCCATTAATGATTCAATTGATACAATTTATTCCCAGATCTATTTCACACATGCTAAGAATATCATATCTTCGGGGTGACCTCTATGCTATTTATAGTGGACAAATAAAGCGAAGTTATATTTCAAGAAGTTGAATTTCAACGGACTCACCTTGACATTTTGAGGGTTAATCTCAAGCTCGAGCTATAGAAATCTACAAAATAAATATTTCAGAAATAAATTATTAATTTCCAGAGGATTGGTACAGTAGTTTCGCGGCCCGGCTGTTGAAAACAACTGATTTAGACCTATAATTTCCCATAACTGCTCCGCAACAGTGGCTGGAGAAAGACGCGACTCTTTAGACTTGTAACAAGTTTATAACACCAATGCTTGTATTTATTTATTTATTTACTTACTGTTTAGGGATATAATAAATTATATTTTCTTTGTGTTGTTATAAAACTAGGCTACCACTTCAGTGAATGGTGAAACGAGAACTGACTAAACTTATAAACCGAAAAGGTTACTGATTTCTTTAATTATGCCTACTCTCAATTTTTGGTTCTAACTTTAAAATTTAAAAAAAAAAATCTTTTTATTACCGAAATGTAAACTATGAAAGCAGTTTCGTTGAAAGTTATAGTGAGATAGGAGTTACAGTCGGAGGAAAAATTTATCAAATGCATTAGATTTGTAGATTTTATATCTTTTTTGTTACAAAGAATGAAGCATCATTCAACAATATGTTAAAGTTCGTGTAAAGTAACTAACTATCTCTAGACCTAGATGGCAGTGTATGTCTTTAATTTATTTTCTTCGTTGCACGAAATTTCAATCCTGCTCCTATAAATTCAAGTGTAGAGAGTTCAAACTTTTAGAGAAGAAAGTTCGTAACCGTTTCAAGTATTCTATTCATGTCGATTTTTTTAAAAAAATCTTGTTATCCTTATTAAAAACTTAACCTGTTTGCATTGCAAGAACTATATTGTTATAGGTTTGGATATTCACTACAAAAATCAATCGATGTCAACAATGGAAAAAAGAAAATAACAAATTGGCCCAGACAGAACTCTTCAAATAGTTATGAAATTTCTTTCCTTAAAATTTGAACTCTTTAGACTTGAATTTGTTGTAACAGTAATGCAATTTCAAACAACGATAAAATTACATTAGAAACATACGTATATAGTGCTGCCATCTTTTGTTGGAGATCGTTCTTTACATTAACTTTAAAACAGCTAAATGAAAGCGTTGTTAAATATTAAGTGAAGATAAACGCAAGGACAATATTGAAAATGATAATTACAAAAATGATGGGTACAGAAGTCAAGGGATTCAAGTGACATTGACGAATAAAACGAGTTCGAAGTAATATTTTATAAATAACCCGAAATATGTTACACAAAATTGTCATATTTTCTACAAAGAAACCTTCGACCTCAATGTGTTCATGTACAAAATATGACAATTTTGTGTAACATATATTTCGTGTTATGTATAAAAGATTACTTCGTACATTCTTATGCTTCTCGAATCGACAATAGATTAATGAAACCATATTTGACTGGTGCCTATAAGAATGTGGTATCCCATCACTGCTGGTGTCCCTCAAGGATCTGTTCTCGCACCGTTGCTTTTTAATCTCTACACTTCTGATCTTCCGACCCATCTACATACCAAACTAGCTACTTTCGCCGACGATACCGCCATTTTCGCTACTTCACGTAACCTACGATACACTCACTTGTATGCACAACGTCACCTTACTTCTATAGAAGACTGGACGACTAAATGGCGAATGAAACTAAACGCAGACAAAACCACCGTTGTTCATTTCTCCAAACGCTACACCGGCCTATTACAGCCTCTCACTCTTTTTGGTACGCAACTTCCGTACAGTCCATCAGCACGCTACCTAGGAGTCGACCTGGACCGAACTTTACTATTTCGTCAACACCTGAAATCTGTTGCTAGTCGAGCACTCACTCGTCTCCTTGCACTATATCCCATACCTCGCAGCCGTGACCTTACAATAGAAGCCAAACTGAACGCCTACATCATGATGATCCGGTCTCTTCTGACATATGCTGCCCCTGCGTGGCAACATACTGCACAATACAACCTTCTTCCACTTCAGCACATTCAAAATAGAGCTGCCAGGATGATTACAGGACACAGCAGAGGCACCCGGATTGCGCAACTTCACGACGACTTATCCATACCCATGCTAACAGATGTCATCGATTTTCAATGCCGTTCCTTCTGGGCTCGCATTCAAAATTCGCCTCACCCTACTTTGAACACCTTGGCCACTGTCCAACCTATCCGTCACACTCATCGCATGCCTCATCCTAGATAACCTAGTCACCCACAACACAGATCACCTGTCTGAAATTCATGATTCCATATTAAGTTCCACCTCATGATCACAACAACTTTTTATGGAAGAATTTTATTCCACCTCAGCCTCACTGAACTTATTTTACCATCGTCGCCTCGCTACACACCATTGTCTTCCTTCCTCCCTACCTCGCCTCACTAGATGTACATTCACTGCCTTAGGGATCACCTCTCTTTATCAATCATATGGAAGTCATGAGCTTTCAGCTCGATACTTCATACATTCTAAAGTCATGATTTTTCTGGATTCTGTGGTAGGATACGGGGCTGTGGTCCCAAAGTTGGAAAATACTGGAGTAAAAACGAAAAAAAAAAAACATTTAATAAAACATTTTGTGTGGCAATAAAAAATATGTTTGGACGAAGAGAGAAACGTTAGTATCAAAGTGTGAACCTGTTCGTCCTTTATTTATTATTATTAATACGCTTTCGTGAACTCTACCTGTCCGGATTTTCTGTCCAGTTCAAGTCTTCTAATAAAGTTTTAACACTCTTTCCTTTTATCGGATCGAATTGAAACTTTGAATATTTATGTGTGCCAAATAAATAAATAAATATAAATTTTGCAATCCAACATGGCCGCAGACTTATTTTGAATTTATATTATTCTCGACATAAACGTCTGACAATTCTACAACCCAATGTTTATAGAACTAACTGGTTGACTCGCTCCTTACGTCATCTTAGTTTGCACACAGAATTTAGGAGTGTGGTAAAAAAAAGTTAATGTTATGAGCTTATTCCTGAAAGTAAAGGAGGCATTCATCCAACAAATCTTAAACTGTAGAAAAACAAGATGGAGGGGTTACAGGTACTTTCAGCGCATTTAAAAATTGTGCAGCTTGAACACCTGTCCTTACCGGTTCTTAAATGTTGATTATACAACACAAACATGGTGGACTAGTGTTGTGACGTTGGGATCCAGATTTTATTTTTAAATTTGGACGATGTTCTAATTCTAATACTCTTGGTAAACTTCAATGACGTCACCCATGAGACAACCTTTTCACGTACGCGTTAGCTGCATTTTTAACTTGTGATTTGCCTAAGTAGTCAATTGAACTACGCGTTAAAGTATCATTGGCTACTCATAGAAATTACAAGCAAAGCAAGCGACTAGCGTGTATATGAAAAGTCGGCTTGAGATTTATACAAAAAAAAACACAGGTATTTATTTCAAAAGACACTCAAAAGTAGAAAATATTTTTTCAGCTGCTTATAACTTTTAAGAATGACGTCACTGATTTAAAAGCGTGTGATTAAGATGAACATAAATTTTCTATACGCAACCCATGCTTATATTTTTATTTATATAATTCTTAAAAGTTGTAAATAACTGAAATATATATTTTATACTTTTTAAAACAATTTATAAACCGCAAAACAGTTCTTACTCGAAGCCCGTTTAAGGAAGATCTCAATTTTAGAAATAAATAAACCAACTATAGTTAGAAAATTTTCAATACTCAATTAAAATCAAACTCTGGATTGAATAAGCTTGTATCTTTAGTAAATACTGTAGCTGGAGAGTACTCGTAAAGCCTTTAGAATATTGTTTCGTACTACACGCTAGACTTTTTTCTGTGAAAGAAATTCTAATACGATATAGTAATAATGTATGATGCATGACTTTCCAAGGGAATCTTTTATTACTGTGATGGCTTGCTAGTCAAGAGGGATTTCTCCATACATGTTTTTGAATTTCAGGTTTGCTTCACACGTTCGTCCGGAAAAAGTTTCTCGACTGGTCAGATCTGAATGTAACCACCAAAGTGGAAACACCTAAATACAACCTCGTATCAGTTAACAGTTGTCTGCACACGTGATGGCAATGTCAGACACAATACCTTATGGACTTCACTGCATTGACCTTTTTTACGTTTAGACGCAAAGTTGTTGCATGTATGGTCCTCTGAATACATGGAGTTTGAGCTCTCATATGGGAAGTACTATAATGTTGCTTGTTTAGGATTTATTTCCCCTTTCAGATTCAAAATTTACAGTTGATAGTCATTAAGAAAAATTTCTGCAAATTAATTTCGTTTGAGAGACAACCATTGATTGCCATATCTCGTTATGACACATTGTACAATTCTCCTTTTCCCCCCAGAAGATTAACAACTAAGAATTCTGGTATGTAGGATGATGTTTCTACACTTGGGAGTACTACTCGATAGTAAAGCCACTACATTTTTTCCGAAGCGTTTCCATGGCAACGGCGTGGAATTCGTACAATAATAGGCAAAAGTGTACTTAAAATAAAAGATGTGGGCTGCAGATAATAACCTTGTAAATTCATTGTGTCTGTGAAATCCTTATGACTAACCAAATTTATTGAACTAGGAAACATTTTTATTGACGGAATTATGTATTGTAATGATTTTTAACTACACTACACGCGGCATTTCCATAATAATACTCTACGCTCAGTGAACAGTCACACCACAGTACAGTGTTATAAGTTTTAAGTAATATTATTTTATTCTATTAATCGTTGCCTACAGAAGTTTCGTTCAATTTGAATTTATTTATAGTCTTTAGGCGTCTCAGGTTCTGCCAGGGCCTAGCTAGTAAGTACCATCTCGGCATTTGCCTGGTATAATTCAGGGAAAACCATGAAAAAACCTCAGTCAGGATTGACGGTCACTGAGATCGTTCCCAGGACTTTCGATTGCCGCGCTAAAGCTCTATCAACTGAGCTACGGCCGCTCGGTACTGAAGTGTCACATTCGTTATTACTTTAAGTACACCAAACACATTTAAGTGTATATGCGCGTTCAGTATTACGCAAAATAAATAATCATCACCCAGCGTTCTGTAGAAAATGGCAGATCCGTTCCATAGTAACACACACACGTTTATTAAACGTTGATTAAACGTTTCATGGTTAAATAAAACGTTGAAAAGGCGAACTTTAAACGGTTTTTATCAACGTTTAATCAACGCGTATGCTACTAGGGTTAATGTATGTTAAGTTCTCTCCATTCGTACGCGTTCCCTTTTGTTTTAACGTGAGATTAATTTTTCTTAATACCGTCAACAAATTTCACTAGCCTTCTTCCTCCTGAATTTTATCCTTCAAACGCCTTCGATTACACCCTTCAATAGGCAATTTTGTGGATACAATGTCCTAAACAGTTCAGATTTTCTCTTCCTCATTGTCTCAAATATTGATCACCTTTCTCTTGCTCTTTTCAGCAGTTGCTCAATAGATACAGATGCTTATCAGAATAATGGAAACACCTGAACGAAAGTACAACTTACCAGATTACTATGGTGTCGGGCCACCTTTCGCCTTCAGAACAGCCTTGATGCGACGTGGGATGGAGGCATAGAGGTCGTGAATGGTAGCAAGTGGAATATTACACCATTCCTCGTGCAGGGCATCGGCCAGTTCTGTGAGAGAGGATGGAGGTGGAAATCGTCGCCGGAGTCGTGTTTCCAAGATGGACCACAGATGTTCAATTATGTTGAGATCTGGGGATTGGGCGGGCCAGGGGAGGTGTTGAACTTCATCCCGATGTTCCTCAAACCACGCTGCAACAACTCCAGCTGTGTGAATGGGTGCATTATTATCCTGGAATATGGCGTCATTGTCCGGGAACAACATCCGGACCATAGGATGCAAGTGGTCTCCTAAAATTGCGACATAATCGTTGGCAGTGATGCGTCCGCGAAGTGTGACCACAGGACCCAATGAAAACCATGATATTGCGGCCCACAGCATCACCGTGCCGCCGCCATGTTTCACAGTTGGGCGGAGACACTGCAGATCATACGCTTCTTTGGGCGTTCTCCACACATAAACACGGCCCGTGGTTTGGAATAGGGTGAATGGTGACTCATCCGACCATACCACACGTTTCCAGTCGTCAACGGTCCAAGTTGCATGGTCGCGGCACCATTTGCGGCGTGCTAAAGCGTTCTGGTCCCTGATGAGAGGTTTGGCCCGTGCAACACGACCCCGTAAGTTCATGTCATGTAATTCGCGGCGGACTGTGATTGTCGAAACAGGTTGGGGGAGGTGCTGATTGAGTTCCTCCGTCACTTGCGCCGCAGTGGCACGACGGTTCCGCGTGACAATGCGCTTTAATACCCGGCGTGCCCTGTTACTGATGCTTTTCTTCCGCCCACTGTTCCGCTTCCCCGATGTGGTTTTCCCGTGTGTTGTGTAGGCCGTCATCACCTTCGACACTGTCCCTGGCGACACACCTAACACACTAGCCACTGCCGTCACACTCACTCCACATAACCGCGCACCAACAATTTGCCCTCTTTGAAACTCTGAGAGGTCTCCCATTTTACACTACCTCCGTCTGCTGCAGCCACTGCACACTCCTGTTCCACGACGCCTGACGTAGTATGGAGACCGACCTAACACACCACCACCAGCAGTCCGGCGCTGCGGTCGCCACGACACCACTGCCAACCCATACATCTGACGTGTTGCCAACTACAGGTGTTTCCATTATTCTGATAAGCATCTGTATATCCTGTTACCAATTGGACTTTTCTGTTATTCCTCACATCCGCATTTCGAAGGTTTTCAATTTATCTTTCTACATTCTTTTATAAAAGACGGTAACTTCGCGGGCTTCGGAGCGGGAATGTGTAGGCACGTGAGTTCGAACGCCAAGACCGACTATCCTCACTGAGGTTTACCAGGATTTCTCACAGTTTCATCAGGCGAATGCTGATATACTATCTTAAAGGCCCTGGCCGATATTTCCCTCATTCTCTATCTCAGCCTGAGCCTAAGATGCCAAAAGGCCTTAAATAAAATCCAAATTTAAACAACTGTTTCTTCCTTAGTAAGCATCACATGAAAGTTGTTTGCTTAGCAAATAGACGTTTCGTCATTGATACCTTACCCTGACTGTTTAACACTTCACATTTGTACTTATAATATAAATACTTCCCAGATATTTGTTCTAATTGTTCATTCCCGTCTTTTACATTTTTATAAATCTTCTTTTCTTCAAATAACTTTATTTGATCTATTTTTACTTATAACTGATAAAAATTCCGGAAATAGTTTAGTTAAAGTCAGGTTTGATTTCATTTTCGTTATACGCACTTTTACAATTTTTATACACTTCACGGAAATCGGTTAGAAAAGTCAGGTTTCATGTCCCTTATTATAATATGAGATGCAAACACATATATTTTCTTTTTTTTTTCTTCTCATATCATCCGAATTGAACTAATTGGGTCACGGCGCCCTTCAGACACATGCCCGAGAAGGTCTTCTCTTTGGTGGCTACTACCAAGGATATTTTGTTACAAGGATTTGACTTTTCGCTGAGAACATGAAGTCTGACGTCACAGCACAATTCCTATCCACCAAGTATCCTTGTTTACTTCAATCAATCAAAAACAATGTTTTAGGGCTACAAAAATGGCAGCTTAGTTTGTAGCTGTGGGCTAAACCATCAGATGTAGCATCTTAGTCGATGCTCTATTGGTTTTTGGTTTCAATCTTTCACTGAGCATGGGATAGCTATAAGAAATCTTCTAATAAAACATTCTTGGAGTATTTATTGAATATAGTTTTATTTCTTCACGACCAGCAACAATGTTTTATTCGAAGGATTTGCTCTTTTACCGAGAACATGAAGCCTAACGTCACAGCTTAGTTCTGTCCAGCAAATCCTGTAATAGAACATCCTTGGATATGCCGTGATATGTGTCTCGTAAAACCAGAAAGGTTGCATGAACCATTGGTTTAGAGTTTTCAACTGTATTACCTGTAATTGAACAATAAGAATCCTGTAAGATGCATACTATTTACCCCCTATGATTTTGAATTTAGTTGTTAAATAATGTGTAGTTTTTTTTTAAAATTAGATTGAAGTAAGTAAAAACTTAAACGAGAGTGGATATTATAACTGACACATTAATATTCTTATTTACAGATTAATGCAGCTGCACCAAAGCTCTTTGATTCTCATAGTTTCCGACATTCAAGGCAGTAAACAGCCCCTGTATTATCTTCTCTATCAACAGAAGAAATTTTCGTGTAGGGAGAGGAATTTATCTGCTTCCTCTTGCATGCAAAGAGCAAACTGAATAGCAAGGTAAGATTATCAAATTATTTCACTCTTGTGGTTTTGATGGTAATTTTCCTACCTGATGTTTCGCTATGTTCATGTTTAAAACCAGATTCCTTTGTAGTTTGCAATTAAAGCCCCACCCGCTTTTAGCTTAATCACATGGCACATAGATGGCACTATCTCCGTTCTGGGAAATGCCATCTCTCATTTTCACTCTTATCCTATAGCACTAATTAGAAACAAATATGAGATTATGGTTTTTGTTCTAGGGCAGGTACCATCTTCCGTCATCTCACTGACGTAATCCTTCATTCTTAATTGAGAAAAGTAATAAATAACTCACATATTTGCATATTTATAGTGTATATGATAATAAACCGTAATTTTTCTGCGTTGAGTAGTTGAAATTTCTTTGAAAAGAAGTTGTACATCTAACTTTGAAATTTAATTTGTTCACAAGGTTTATGGGTGAGGAAATATTATCTCTTCTCTAGTAGAACCTCTTCAAAACTGAAAATGAATAGTCTGGAAGGTTATTGTTAAAGATTGACCTGAAAATAAAATAAAAGACATCAACTTATAATACAATATTAACCAGGTACTTTCGGGCTCCTGAGTTAATTCGCTGCTCCTTCTGAACTTGCTGGGAAACGGAGGTAATTTAAACATTTATTTCTAGTACGGAAGATGTCACTCATGCATGTTTCGAAAATTCTTTAAAATTATTATTTTTTTCTTGGTAATATCGTGAATAATCACAGCCTGAAGTTTTCTCCATGATGTCAGTGATACTGTATAGGGAGAAGGTGGCAAATTCATTCTTCAAAGTAGATTCTGTTGCTTAAAATAAAAGACAATAAATAACACCACCTAAGAAAGTTCTATACATGCTAAAATCTGTGTAATTTTATCTTCGTTGATAAGCTACGAACAACCCCGTATTGTTAAACTTAATCGTGTGTGAACAATTTTATTAATAGTGATCAAATTGTGCTTTAAGTAATATATAATAATACTTGGTGAAACTTGGCTGTGCGCAAACGACTCAAAGATTGAGAGTCACACAAAGAACAATGGAGAGATTCATGCTAGGAATAACCAGGAGGGACAGATGGATGAGGATAGCAGTAGACTGAGATATGTGGAAAGAAAAGGGGAGGCCTTCATCTAGCAGTGGATAGAAAACGGCTGAATATGATGATGATGATGATATATAAGGATGTTAGAGCATTGAATTTTAAAAACGAGTTTTTACTTTAAAAAGTAAAATCTTTCTTTACAGGTTACAAGGATAATAAAAACTTAGACAACTTAAAGTTAAGTCGTTCTTAACCGTGAACAAGCTTCGTGAAATTCCTAAACGAAAGTTCATTAACCTTACCTAAACACTCAAGAAAGAGAATGGGATTCTCACTCAGTATTACACTAAAATTTGTATTTAAAAAAAAAGTGGCAACTGGGATTCGAAAATTGGACTTGTGAAATAAAGTATACTGCCATACTACTAGACAACAGACCCAACCTGAGTAGCAGACTGGTTACGGTCGATGAGTTTAGGACCATAGTGAGAAGGCAAGCAGACTATTGTTGTTGCCGGCCATTCTTATTTTGAGGTTTTCCAAGGATTTTCCCTCAGTTTCATCACATGAATGTTTAGGCATAACTGTGTGTTTAGAACTAATTAAATGAACTATACCAGTAGTTGTTTAACCTTTTCTTTACCACGGAACCTCCTTAAATATGTGTTATGTGTCCGCGGACCACCAAGATTTAACTCAAAATTTTAACACCTCAAATATGTATATATTTTTATGAATGGTATAATATTTACTATGCACCATCCGTAGATAGATCTATGAGATTGTTTTCTTTTGCTGTTGTGGACCCTTTTAGCCTATACACAGTAACTGAAAATGTATCTCTAATCCAGTTTTTTCTTACATCAAAAATAGAAAAATAATCCCGAAAACTGTGCTTCAAATCTTTCAAATTTCGTGCGATAAGTGATATGTCCTCCTCAGACAATTTCTCATTAGTAAAAGAAAAAAAGAATGAGAGGTTTAGGAATGACATAGGTCAGATCGGTAAGGCGATAATGACACTTTGTGATCATCACTTTTATCTTTTCTTGAACTAAAAAAATAAAAACAGTAACCTTTTCTCCTTGAAGATTTAAGTACATTGAAATGACTGAAGATATCTGACAGATATGCTAATGTTATCAACCAGGAAAATCCGTCAAAGGATCGCTGAGGTAAAATAGTTTCTCCATGAGGAAAAGTTATATCTTGTTCCCGCTGATAGTACTGCTTGATCGACGCGAAGGAACAGGCAGAGTTTCATGTTTGATTAGTCGTATTGCAGATCTCAAATGAGGATACGCTATGTCATGTTTGTTCTTGGCACTGAAACCTTGCACTTGCACCTGACAAAAATAACAATCATCCGTATGGTTTAATTGTTCCCGTCATACCATTGGAAGAGCAAAATAAAATTTGTCTCTTTGTCCGTTCATCCATAACCGCAATCCTTCCCTACACGTCTTACATACCTTCTGGGGTACCCATGGTTTATTTCCATCACCAAACACAAGTCCGAAATACGCAAAATAGGCTTCTTTCACAAATGGTGTTATCTTTAGTCTTTGTTTACACAACATGTACTTCCCACATATATAACAGAAAGTGTTCGGGTCGTTTCTGTAGCCACGTGACGACATTGTTCTCTGAATACACAAATCTACGCTTTATGCAACTGTCCAGTTCACTCTAGTCGGTGTTAGCAGACCATCTGTGAAGTAAAGAGCAGTTTAATTAGTGTTGCCAGACCACATACTATGGTGTATTCACATTTGCACCTTACATTTATCACTAGAAATGGAGACGGTTGGAGACATTCCTTGGCGTTGTATCGCATATACACGGGACTTTTATGAAACACAAATTCTTGAACTACTCAAAAACCTGACGTGCTAGGTAAAAACGGATTGCACCGTTGAACTCAGCGCACCAAACTCTTTTAAGAACACCCATTCATTCGAAAACATCATTTTTGATGCAGAGCAGTGTAATTGAAGATCTGAATTGCAAAATATTAAGTGATGAATGAACCGTAAAAATGAGATATTTTTACGACATAACTTTCGTGCACCGTTTCAAGCAAAAATGCTGTTTTATCCTTGTTTGCGAGAGTATGATTTTATGCTTTTGGCTTTCCATCTCATACTTTTTTACTTCATCTTTATGTTTTCACTTCGTTTAGGATAAAATTGATGTCGACTAGAATATGATCAAAGTTACCACTTATGTTGGAGAGCATAAATATTTATGATTACGTAAGACGAACACCTATTATGAGCGATTACTTGAAGATAAATGTGCGACAGTAAAATTATGTTGAACTTTGTATCTGAATATTTTTGTTGATTAAATTTGGTTGCGTTCAGACAAGAAACACTGTCAACATGAAATATGGTTGGAGCGTAAATAAAGTTGAATTGCTCAATTATTCTATGACAGCTTACGTATTGAATTTCATTGAAGGTTAGACTTGTGTATGTTGCGAAAAATATTCAGTGCTATATTAATGAGAGATTTTAGCACTGCTTATACATTGTCATTGATTATTCATGAGTTACTCTTTGCTTCAATACGTCGAGCTAAGGAAACGAACTCACCGGCCCGTTCATATGAGAGTAAGTTTAGTATACACAACCTTTTCTTGCATTATCTCAATATAGCAAATATTACTTGTATAATAGTAACACAAAACATCCCAAGTCCACGTTTTTCGTATTTGCATTGCTCTTCTGCGTCGGTATTTATTATCACTAAAAGCCATGGACAATTGCGCACAGCAGACGCATTAGTTAACTTCTAAAGGAAATTAGTAGTGAAACCAACTATACGAATTACTTTCAAGAAATACAGGATGTGAATAAAATTAATATATAAGAGCATATTCCTATTGTATTTTACATAATATATAAATGACCATTATTTTTTTAAACATAGAATTTCGACTAACTCCAATAGGCTGTTCGCTGGCTAACATTTACAACCAATTTGAATTTCACGGATAACCCAGACTGCAGAATATAATAATGGAAAAGCTCTGGCTGAAACGAACAGATGTTCGAAATGGTTGTTACTCTAGTATTTTGGAAGCAAGCTGAAGATTGCAGTTATTCTGAAAGAATTTCAGAAAATGTAGAATTCTTCATGTCATTGGTATTATTGCAAACTGTGGTTTTATATAGGGTAGCTCGGGTGTATTTCGATATGGGGAAAAACGGATGAAGGGTGATTACCGTCGTGAGTTGCAAGATTTTCCCCCCAGTGATACTTCAGTCTCTAGAGAAGACTGAAAAAGAATATCACAAGTCATAATCCTATAGTCCTGTTTTTGCACCCCTCATCGATATAATGCCTTGATCGAAATAGTAAGTACAAAACTAAACCTTGATTATAAAGCGATCATGTAAAATCTGTACTTTTTAGCACAATATGGACACCCTTAAAATAGAAATATCCATGGACCTTCCCACACTTGGACGATCAAATGTTCGTGAATTGGTTATCATCGTTAGAATATATAAAACTTGTCTTCGTATATAAGAATAATTACTCTGTGGAAACGTTGCTCCGGCTATGTTTCTATCTCAGGGTTTCTTTCTTAATAATCCTCTTTGGACATGGAAGTAGGAAGGGCCTCGGCGATGTAGAATTCCTTTATTATCCCGGGACACTGCTCCAAGTCAGCGCCTTGAACAAGCCCAGTGGAGACTACAGAATGACAAAAACAAAACGAAGTTAATATTATTAAAGACGGATTTTATTAAATTATCAAAACAAGCTCTCAATCTAACCATAATACGTATCTTACCAACATTGCTGCCTAGAAATTGTTAACTTCAATCGTGAAATTCTCTCATAAGTTGACATAAACACTATTTTCTATTTCAACTACTGATATAAAACAATATCTGGGTTCTTTCAAATAGCTTTACATATTTGTTAATCTTTATATCTCGTACCTTTTCCCAAAACTGCTCATTTTGTATCGTGAACGACATCTTTTGCGATAGTATAAACAAACTAGTCCAAGAAACTTTACAATTCGGTTGCTCATATGCTCTTTCTCTGCTTTTCATTACGGTTTAACAGTTTATTGATCAATATACAAGTTGTTACAATATAAATAGAACATTTAAATTAATCAAACAATCAACTTTTTCTGAGTAGATTAAAATATAAAAAAACAACAATCCATTTGCGATTAAACCAGAATATCACCAAAAAAATCATAAATAAAATGTCCATTCTCAAATAAAATTCGTTCTTCCGCTCCAAATTCCTCCTAGTTACCATATCCTTTCCCTGGATACCATATCAATGACATTTGGACGATAAAAAAAACAGAGGTCAACCCCACCGGGAAAGCTCCCAGCAAACCAGCAGGGACGAAGCTGCTCCTTGTAGACAAAACTATAGGTTGAGAGGGAATCAGGAAGTGGGCTTGATAGCACTAGACAAGCTGCCATGTTAATAACACCTTGCCTAGTACTACGAGTCAGAGATCAGGAGAGATCACAAGATAACAGAGCTTAATCTGACTTCAGAAATCTGACTTGAATTTGTATGAGTTCACCAAAGCAACAACCAATTTCGAAAAGAACATCATAGCTATTCTGTGGAGACTGGAATTAAGCATCAACGAGAATGTTACCCATCCACTGCAACAATTATTACCGAAGGTGGAAGAAAAGTGAAACTTCAGTTTGGAAGAGTGCAAAACCCACTTTGGTTTGAAAGCCACAAAGGAATAGTCCAACACCCCTCGATTGGACTTCGCGCTGTACTTCCTGAAGAGAAATCTACAAGAAACCAACAGGGCTTAAAAACGAGACCACTAGTCTCAAAAGGCAGAGAACATCTGAGAGGGATAAGTAGACACCATCACCTAGACGCCCAGGAGAGTCACCATAGAGGACTTGTTGGAAATCTGAAAAAGAAACACAGGAATTAAAACCAACATAAAAACACAGTCATTTCAGGTCCAACGAAACATTGTGAAAAGCGAAAACTTGTCTTTCACAAGGATACAACCTTATAATTGAATTTAATGTTTAAGACCTTTAGGAAACTTTTGGCTCAGGTCGGATGGACGATGATGAGATGAATTGATGGAATGAAGAAAGAAGGAGGAAACTGGAGAACCCCGAGAAAACTCACTCACACGGTATTTGTCCACCACAAATCCCACAAGGCATGAGAAGGGAGACGATCCCTAATTCCTAAGGTAAATGCTCTACCACCGAGCCCCCACGACCCCCACAAAACCTTATAATAAATGACGATTCTTCCCCTACTAACAAATACGAAAAGTTGTATAGAACAAGAAAGGGGGAAAGAGGCATACACACATCGTTCATTAATAACTCAAAAGTATATTGTATGAAGTAAGAAATAATTTGATTTGCTACCAATATTTTCTCAAATGAAATTTTAAACATTTGGCGATTTGTGGACTGCATCCTGAAAAAGAATTGAAAAATTGCTAAAATGATGTCACACAGAGATGTTTTTTTTTAAATTGCATATTGCATCAAAAGTAACTAACTTTAGCACCTTGGTGGACTGAAAAAGGGATGACACAACATAATAATAGAACATGACAAATTTTCTTCATCTTCGAACACAAATTGTTGCTTTTATAGACGAACCGTTTTTACAAGGAATTTGAGTATGTCATATACATAAAAATAAATCTTAGTATTTAACCAATCTATCTGTATTAACCCAGATTTCAACTTCTTCTAATATATTTGCAACAGGATTCCTGTTAATTCTTTTTTCAGTGTATACGTGTGTCAGAACGTACAAGCAAACTAACTCTATAGCTTGCAAAACTATTTCTTTTTCGACACATCGTTCTTGTTTATTACAAACATTCCGAAGTATTTACAATGTTTATTTTCTCCATGATCTCATTCTTAAGTATTATATTCTCTTCTGTATTAAATCCCTTGATAGCAAAGGTATAGCAAAAAGAACCTTGTATTCCCACTCATGATGTCTGTCCGCTCGTGTCCAGAAATTAAATGTCCAAAAAACTACAAGGCGTAGAGAGATGTTTGAGGTGTCGTTGAAAAGGTTTTAGGTAGTCTAGCTCAGAACCCCTGAAACTGTAATTCCAGCCCATTTTCTAAAAAAAATAATCAATTGTTCAATTTGCTTTCCTTCAGTTAGACTTAGCTGCAAAAAACTTGGCATAAACATTATTCGATACAAGTACTGCAGATTTTCCCGTACCTAGACACTGCATTTGTCAATGTTGCCAGTCTATTTTATAAATTAATGCGTAGATGTTTAAAATGCTATCAAGCGACTTTGCGACTGTTAGAAGAATTGCAGCTCCAATCTGTATTCTAATGCATCACCTGTTTCTATTTTAATACTGTTCGAATCAATAAAATTTCTGTTTTGAGATTGTTGACACATATCCTCACTAGTTCAACAAGTTTCTTTTTAATTCCGAATCGTATAGGATATGTTATAGGTTTATCCTTTTGATAAAATCGTATTTTATTAAAATCAATGTACAATTGACGGACTGCTGAGTTGTATTCCCATTTGTCTCAAGGAGAAAATCTGGACTAAACATGTTTATCTAAATTTACGTTCGGGATCTGCATTTATTTCATCTATGTATACAGGTATCGGTGTTAGCAGCATATTACCCATAACTTTGTAATATGTTGGGCGTAACAAGAATTTGCTGTAGTTATTAAAAGTCAGACCTATCGCATTTTTTTTTTTAATAAACCGGAACAACTGGTAAGGTTTTTCATTTCTTTGGAAAGTCCTTCTTTCTCCTCCCTATAGCGCTTATCAGTTTCTGTAGTTTGTTGACTAGTGTGTTGTTTCCACTTTATTTGATTAATTCGACTGGAATGTTCTTCTCAATTACTGGTGATTTGAAATTTTTCATATTCTTTATTGCACGATTTTGATCTCGATCGCACTAGGTTCGGGTATTTCCACGGCATTGATCTCGAGTTTCCCTGTTTGCCTTGAACTTTGAATTTAGTTACGGGTTTGAGGAATTTATGGCTCATATATAAAAAAAAGATCTTTACGTTCATTTTTAATTATTTCTAATCTGACCTTGTATCCTTTCCCTTTGTATAGATCTCTTACGTCATTTCTCTTGCTGTTTTTCTCCATGTCCTGAAGGTAGAGCAGCATGTAGAGCGCTCGCCTTGCATTCGGGAAAACCCGGGTTCGAGTCATGATGCCGTCCATCCTTACTGAGGTTTTCTTTTGCTTTTCCCTTTTCACATCAGACAAATGCTGGGATGGTATCTTCGAAAAAGCCACAGCCGATTCTTCTTCTCGTTATTGTTGTTATATGTCCTGTACAATGGCTGATTAGGTTGTATCTAGAAATCGTTAAAATAAGCTACTATATAAAATTTTCTCCAGCAGATGTCCTCGCTTTGGGTTTATAAACCCTCACCTGGTGCTTTAGCTAGGCATTACTGTAGTGGTTTGCGTTCACTTCCTTTGTGTTGTTTGGGTATTGCTGGCTTCTTGTTTTCATTAAAGAAATTCTTCATCAAAGCAAGGGTTTGTTCATCTGTCGTTTCTTTTCACCTACACGTTCTTTCTCTGAGCCCTTCTCTGTGACATGAATTGCCGGCCACATCTTGCTCACGTCAAATTCATTATTAATATCATCATTAGCATTACTCGAGTCGGCTAAGATTTCGAACATATTTGAGATTTAGAGTAGATAAGTATTTGAGATTTTAAGCTTGAACCAACTAATCATTTGCTTTCAAATTTAAGTTGTTCTCATTCTTTGCTTCTATAACAATTAAATGAGGGTACCGGACGGCCGTAGCTCAGTTGGTATAGCGTTGGCTTAGCAATTGGAGAGTCCTGGGAACGATCCTAGCGGCCACCCTTACTGACAGAGGTTTCTCCAGGATATTTTTATCAGTCATACTAAGCAAATAGGGCATCATACAAACACGGCCCTGGTCGACTGCCTTGCATTATCCTTTCCCCCACCTTATCCCGGTTGGAGTTTGAGACGCCTAAAGACTATACGTAAATGATATTCAAAATTCAACAACTGATGGTCGGTGCCACCTTCTGCTCTTGTGTAAACCCTAACGTCCATTATGTTGGTATCTCTACGTCTAATCTACTAACACGTGATGGATCTGGTTGTGAGTTTTGTCATACGGAGATTGATTGCCACGTATATTTGTGTTGGAAATACGCGCTCTTTACTTTTAGAGTTTTCGATATCCTTAAAGATATCAGTCTAAAGTTAGTGTCGTAGTTGATTTTGTGAAGTCTTTATTTTCCTATTGTAGGTCTAAAATGGGTTCTCACTTACCTTTGCGTTGAAATCGCCCCCAACACCATTTCCGTGTGGTGCTTCGGTAACCGGTAAACAATATTTATAACACATCGTAAAATGTCGCTTTGTCAGTGTCGTTGCAAAATGCATCTTCGGTCAGAGTACGGACATTTATTAAAATCGTTTTACACCATCGAGTACGTATCGTAATGCAGGACAGTCTTTCTTTTAGCAACTTTATTTTCTGAATCGCTGTAGGGGTTCAGAGCAAAGCCCGGAAGTTCAGGCATTTATCTTACTTCAAATAGGCAAGGAAAACGGCATTTATTATTGCTCAAATAGGTACTTAAAAGGGCATTATAAATTTTAAAAATATGACTTACCTTCATTTCTTTTAATATCATATATTAAGAATATCATTCTACACTACGTCAGGATGTTCTTTGTTGGTTGCAGATCACCCCAAGTTGTTTCTTCAAGTTTTCAACACATATTAAACCTTCTGTCTCTGAGAACTGTTTTCACTTTTGAAAATGATCTCTCAATGTCCACAAAAGAAAGAGGAGCATATACAAAAGAAGTATTACTGACGGGTTCTTATCAACGACAATTTAATTTTCACCTTTAAGTACACTGCATATGTTTTTAATTAACTCTCAATCCTCATTTGAACCCATTATAGATTTACATTTGTTCTGACACTTCCAACAGTTTGTTTATTGTTTGTCACACAATATCCGTCGTTGTCACCAGTTTTTCGCCTTTTTTGGTCAAGTTTTATTATTGCTTCTGGTAACGTAGCGTAGTATGCGTGAGCTATCAGGTCATCAGCCAGTGACAGGTCTTAATCCCATGAATTGTACCAGAAATTCAGAAAATACTGAAGCACTGAAGGGTGAGTAAATGGGAGGCGGTAGACTAGGTCAGCCTAAATACTTAAACAATCATTCCTAGTTACAATTTTCTCCCCCTGAATTCAGGGCTGGGAAAGAACTTAACGTGACAAAGACAGCGTTGCTATATTTTTGTTTATTCTGTTATTAATGTTATTTCTCTTGAGAATGTAGTAGTAACGCATTCCACTATTCTTACACAAATAAATTGATGGCAAGTCATGGAGTGTTTATCATTTCAATGGCGACGCAAAATAATAAAATTTGACATGTTGAAAAATAAATCAAGATTACTTTTAATTTTAATATTTGTACTCTTGAAATCAGTAAAACTAGAGACCTAACTGAAACATGGCTTTTGATTTAATTAGTCAAACAAATTGAAATTTTAATCTAACAGCTTAGACAAATGTGAATTCTCCTAAAAGGAGTTCTTGTTTAAAGAAAACCAATATTGAAAATCTTTTTGGACCAAAATCTAAATTATCCCACTGCTATAGCGGGTAAATTAAGTGGAAATCTACAACATGAAGTTTGATATTGAAAACTAATTCTGCAGGCAAAAAAAATCTTTGCAATCAAATTGAATGGTGATCGTATTTCGAATGATATTATTTCAATTGTGGGCGAGATTATAAAGGCCAGAGACGTAAATTGAATCCTGTATTGGACAAATAACATTTTAACAAAGAGATCAATTGGAAAATCTGTGACTTACAAATACATTCAAAATCCTCAATTAATTCATATTTAATATTTGGCATTTCTTGTTTCACATCGTTTTCAAACATTTATGGCTTCTTGGCATCTTTGGTTCTTGTAGCATTTACATATTTGTTTTTGGGGGGAGGCTATTACGTAGTATGCTGTATGAAGGTTAATCTCTGAAAGTCAAGTACAATATGGTACATATCCTCTCCTCTCTAGGTTAATATGTTTTCTTTTACATACAGTCATATACAAAGTAAACGTAAAATTGCAGTGTGCCGTATTCACTTTTAATAACACATTTTTCTCTATTTTTTATCGTAAAGTTCGTAATCTTTCCTGCAAACACGTATATCATTTGTTAGTCAAAGTATATTTAAGTTAAATTTAAACAACAATAATATTGTATATCTTTCTACCCAAGTAACAGTCTATTTTTAGGAGAGACCGTTTCAAGACCACAGGAAACGAATGTGCTTCGTCAATTTCTTCTTAAATTGACACAAGATTGCCATCTGTTAGCTCTTTGAAGTGTATTTGTTTGAAAAGTTAATGAAATTGCTAAAGCACGTTTCTTTCCTGTTATCTTTGTAAGTGAGCCATCATTGGCAACTCTCTATTTTTATAGTACTAACTGGATTTTATGACTTAAAAGGATAATTTAGAACTTCAAGTATTATGTCTACTTTCATTTTTAGATAGGTCAGCACCGTTTAATGAGAATTATATATTTATATATATATATATATATATATATTGTATATATTGGGTTGATGCTAATGAAATGACCGCTTTGACGCCTAATTTGAAAAGCACCTCATCAACAAAACACAGGGATCGACTGAGGTCATACGTTTAAAATCACATATATCCAGCAAACAGGTTACGATACCCAGACAATCAGGAGGCACTGTGTTGTTGAACAGGGTCGTATGAAAGTTCACTATGTTACGAATTCAAATTGGGACACTCTGCATAGCAAGCCGCTAAAATCATTAACAGTGCATTTGGGACAGAAACGGTGAATGAACGCACTATTCGCTTTTTTTTTCTAGAAATTTCGTTGCGGTGATACAACATTACAAAATGAGCCCCGTGGGTACAGACCAACATCATGTTTGGATGAGCTACTCTGAACACCGTGGAAGTGGAACCTCGGGAAAATTTTCGTGCCATTACAAACGAGTTAGACATACATCACAACACTGTCAGTCCATGTCTCCGTCCAATCGGTAAGGTGAAAAATTTGGACTCAGGTGTGCCGCATGAGTTGATACCGGCCAACAAGAATCGCCGTCTAGAGGTGTGTACTTCTCTTGAGCTTAAGGAATAAGCCCGAAGATTTCCTGCATCGGTTTGTCACTTCAGATAAAAATGGACCTGCTATGACAATCCTAAACGTTCAGGACAATGGTTGGATCGTGATCAACGTTCAGGACGGTGTTCTAAACCACCTTTCCACCCATTAAACGTGTTGTTGCTGGTATGGTGGTCTCTGGTGGGAGTGATCCATCATGTCTTTTATCAGGCGAGGTGAAATCATCACTGCAGATCGTAACAGTGCTGAAATCCATGAAATGCACCGCAAACCTGTCCGGAAGTAACGAACAATGATCAACAGACATAGTGTCCTCCTGTTGCATGGCAATGCCCCCCTCACGTTGAGCAAAGAACGGTGCAGGCTTTCCATGAGTTGCACTATGAAACCCTTCCTCACCCGCTGTATTCCCCGATCTCTCTCCCACTGGCTATCACCTCTTCCGGCATCTTGATCATTTCTTGGCAGGGAAGACCTTCCCTGATTATCGGGCGGTGCAACATACAGTTTAGAATTTTTTTCGTATCGCAGACTCCAAACTTTTATGCCACGGAATCCAGTCGTTGGTTGAGCGATAGCAACAGTGTTTGCCTGCAGACGGCGACTACTTTGCTTATGTAGGTAATATAGATTTCATTTTTTTTGGCCTTTGGACATGTCACACCTGAGGCTGATATTTCATTCGCACCAACCCAATATATATACAGCGTGTTTATGAACTACACCGACAAACTTCGGGAGGTGATTTCCCACATCAAAACAAGGCAAAAGTTCCTCTAACAATTTTTCGAAATGTGCCTAGTTTTGGAGCTACAGGCTGCCAAAAGCATTGAAAAATGAACTTTAGAACTTCATATTTCTAACACCACGAACAGAAGTGGTGCGGCATGGTACCCTCAAAGACTTTAAAAGACCTGCTCTATTTAAAAAATGCATATTTCAAAATTCCGCAATGGGTGCACAAGGGATTCCTCAAATGAAGTAGGGCATTCGGGTATATTTCTGAAGTAGAGATAAGTCGAAATAAGCATGAATTAAACGACTTCTCGCGTAAGTAAAGGTGATATACGTCATCCCCAGCATCCAATCGGACAATGATATTCAACTATTTTGTTAAATAGATAAAAAGTTCAATTAAATTATTCAATTCTTACTCCTGTTTGTTCTGCAACCACGCATTTTATTAGAATATCTTTCCGTATATGGAATCTACTTGAGATATCGATTTGGTGGAAACTAATTATAGTTTACTTGGAAAATCCTAGATCCTGCGTTCGGAGCATGACTTCTATCAGTATCCCGAGTTTTCCCGACTACCGGTGGTCTGGTGGGCAGCGGAAATGAGGCTCTTGAGTTAGCATGAGCACTGTGAGTCGTGTGAAGGTGATCGTAGTCCTCTTACACCAGGGCAGTAAAATACCAAACGATTTCACGCATGAGTAGTGTTGTAGAAGAAAGAATGTAATGGTAGATATTTCATAAAGGCGGCAAAACACGTGTCGAATAAAATACAAAATTGAATATCAAACACTTCTTTTATTCTTACGTGACAAATCTAACCAAATAACCCACAGGAAACGATTGATGAGCCCTTTTTCAACAAGTACGTAGTTGCGCGCGATAGAGAGAAAGAGAGAAGAACGGAGAATAAACTCGATTTTACATGGCAAGCGATCTCGAGATTGCTTTCATATTAGCGAAGTAATACGTACATTAGACCAGTGGCTGTGAAACGACAGAATTTAATTACATCTTCGTACTTCAAAGGGTGAAAAATCAGTTTTAAAAGTTATTAAACAACCGCAAAGTATTTTAATTTCCTTTTTGAATTTCTGGCTAACAGAAGGAACCTTGGGTCAGCAATAACAGGATGGTAGCTAAAAAAAAAATTCTCTCATTTATTTCATTACGAAATCACTAGAAAGTTAGAAATCTTTGTCTTTGAAAGAACCCTTAATTAAAGATCATCTCGCTCACCATCATTTAAGATGCAAAAGAACGAGATGTTTTTTTTATAATGAATTCTGAGAGTTTATTGTGTTAAATATAATGAACAAAAGAAAAATGAAAAGAAACTGAAAGTGACGTACTATGTTTCAAGTTTAGATTTTTTGCCTCCAGAAGCCAAGAGATAAAAATAACATTGACAAAGAAAGAAAGCGTTACAAGAAATCTGGCATATACATATAAACTGAAATACTTCGTGACACAAAACTATAATATATAAAAGATTACTTGAAACTTTTTCTTTATTCAATGACACTTGTCCTGAATTCAATGACACTTTATTCTTTTCTTGCTGGAACCCTCATTTAATAACTTAGATTTTCAGTTTATTTAATCGTAAAAAAGAAGCTCCTATTTTTCATTTATGTTAATGAAAGACTTCCTAGAGGCTGCTCTTGTTATTTACAAAAGACAATGTAATAATTACATGTCCTGTACAGCTTTTGCATTGACTTTATCTAAAATTATTTTCGTTTTAAATATGTATGAAATATGTGTAAAAAGATGGGACATGAGTTTATCATGTCTTTCTGAAGAGGAATTTTGTACTAATTGGCGGATTAAATTGCATGATAATTACTAAGAAATATTACCGAATTAGCATGTCCTCAGAAGCGCTGTTAATTAGTGCTATCAACCCAACCGAGATAATTTAGGTCCGATGTATGTTTCTGCCATTTTTTTTAGTTAATGTGCTAGAATAGTGTATTAATACATTCTTACTCGTAAGACCCCGTTTCTTCATGTCTTAGCACTTTTTAAGTTCTCAGCAGTGGTAAATCTTTTGCAGAATTTGCTCTTAAAGTGTATATATAAAATTTATAATAAGAATACTAGTACACACAGTGCAAGTTCTATAGAATTGGCAAAATTTACGCCGTCTTACTGAATTATTAAATTTTATTTATCCGAATGGGTGTAAAGAGAGAAAGTGTGAGATTGAAAAGCAAAAATTTTCTTTTCAAATTAAATTTGAATTGACATAATGGTATATGTATCTCTTTACAATCTGAACCCATGTAATATGCAGTTTGTTCCACAAGTCAGTTCCCTCGCTATTAACCTTTAAACTAATGAAATTATTGAAATGTAACCTTCAGGAATTTACATACAATGTATTGGGTACGTACAAAAGCTCTAACCGTTTGTTGTGTGTATATAGAAGTACGAACATTCACAAAATGGAATTCTCCAAGACTGTGCATAATCGCCATCGCAATTGAGGAATTCTTGTCATTTTTCTGTAAGAGATAAGAATCTCATACTGAAAAAAAAATCCTCACGTTTTCAGTCGAAGAGCTGTTGTAGGGCAGTTTTCATATCCTGCACATCATCGAAGATTATTCCGGGCGAAGGAGTTCTGCAAAGTAAGAAACAGGTGGTCATATGAAGGGGCCAAGTCTGGGTAACAGGACGAGTGCGGTAAAACCACCAAACCAAAGTTCATGAGTTGTTGGCACGGCATTATCATGTGGCATGACATTATCATGTGGATGATACTTCCTTAGCGATTGATGAGGCCTGAGCACTTCGATCGAAATGCTGATGGCAGAGTTTCGAACTGTTGGCATCAATGGTTTGGTTAAGTTCCATGACCTCCCATTTTACATCCAACGACACACTTAACATCACTTTCTTGGGACGAACTTCTGATTTTGACGTCGATGGATCCGGTTCAGAAAATCGACACACAGTCCTTCAGCCTTTTAGGTTCCGGTAGAGAACCCAATTCTCATCACTCGTGATAATGCGCATCAAGAACCGGTCATTTTTGTACCGGAAGAGCAAGGAAGCATGGATTGCTACGTGCTTCTCCCTCTTAAGTTCAACTCACCTGATGAGGAACCCAACTATCGAACACTGTGGTAAAGCCAAGTGATTCGAGTCGTTCTCAGATGTTGTACTGTTTACCTGAGAGGTTTATGCTAATTCCTGTACGGTTGGATTCGGGATGTTTCTTATCGTTTGGTCGAGATCCTCCTCGGAAAGCAGTGGTGAACGTTCAGACCATGGTTGAAATTAACAGCTTCTTTCTCGGTATCTAAATTTTCAAAACCACCGTCAAATTATCAACTGCATTGCATCTTCATCATACTCTTGCCAAATATTGCAGCAGGTTGCCGCCACATTACTTCCTTTATTGAACTCAAAAAGCAAACAGTGTTGGATGTGTTCCTTATCGTTTTCCATTTCATTGACATGTTACGCTTGACTTGTCCATTCGTCCATACTCACTGCATGCCTGCTCTGATGTTCCTCCGATGTAGACAGGGCCAACGTAACGTGACAATGAAATAGAAAGCGATAAGGAGCACATCAAACACTATTTAATTTTTCAGTTCGGAAAATATAATAATGTGGCGGTAGCCTGCCGTAACATTTGGCAAGTGTATGTTGAAGATTCGTCGGTGGTTTTGAAAATTTCAGGGACCTATTCACTCACTGGCAGCGACATCTCTGAGATCAGTACTCCGCTAACTTGTGACGTGTTAGAAAGGGTAGAAGTTTATAGTTACCCAATATAATGGCTGATGAAAGGAGAGAACCAATCTGGTAAAAACACTCCTAGGATAGTCAAGAGGCCAGCAAACTTGAATGAGCGAATTGAAGGTCTTAAGCGATCGCTTTCTACTTGTTGGAAATAAACTCCTCCAATGTTACTTACAACCTGGATGATCATAAATGTTCGCTCAGTGATAGCGATTGTACTGAGGAGGCTTGTAAAATTTGATATTGGCTAAATGTTGTATAGTTTCTATCGTGACAGCACTTTAAGATAAGGTAAAATGAATTGTATGGACTGTCACAGCACTATGGCTTACGCTCGTCCCGCTGTACTTTAAGGAAAACGCATTTTTACGCATTAACTACGAACTGCTGGATCGATTACCTTCGTAGGCTGATAGAGATTACAACCGTCCATATTTCATCATCACAAGTACTTTAAGTTTTTTTACCGTTTCCATGGTAACAAGACTCAATTGTACATTTGAGACTATTGTGAGAACAGTTACACCAATTCTTTTAAGCTTCCTAGAGCTCAATGCGTTCTAAGAATGAATGCGTTCTAGATATCTTGAATATAAAAATAAGTTAAGTAATCGAAGTTAGATGGCGCATTAAAATGTAAGTTCAGTACATGGGCCTCTAAAGGTTCAACAAAAGTTGGTAAGAAACTACTCTAACCGTCGTCATTATAGTTACAGAACACTGGTGCTCTTTCTACCCCTTAACTTGTTATATAAATTAATTGACCTACGATTTTATTTACGACATTTATGTTTGTTGACTGGGTGTAACATGTTGTTTTTTTAAAACTTGTCAATTGAGGGTCTCAGATGCAAAGTGGTGCAAGCGACATTGCAACATAAAAACAAGTTTGATTCCATATTCTCCAATTTCCACGTTGGAGGCTTGTTCTAATTCTACTTCAGCCGCGTTGTCAGTTGGTAATGTAACAATACAGTAGTGAGTTGAAATAGTGACAATGATTTGGAGCTTAACGACACATTTACTTACGGCATGAATCTTTGTCGATACAATATCTTTAATACACGCGAAAACAGTAATCTAGATTATGCTCTGTCACCCTTAGAGGTGCTATCAGTTACTACAAAACAAACTATGTTCCTATTTGATCATGATTCACTTGACGTGACATTTAAATCCCATTCACTGAGTATTAGAATCTCGCCCGCATGAACAGTTCATTAGACTATGGGATAATATACGGTATGTTTTAAGCGTTCCTTTCGTGGTGTTTACTGGAAGATTGAACTATACTTGATGCTGCTAATCTCTTGACTGATATCATTTTAGCGATTATTGAAGATTTGATTCTCAAGAAACTTCTACGCTCAAAGAAAGTTCCTCATTAGTATGATACTGAAACCTAACTAGCCTTGAAAAATATTCAACTTGCATGGTCTCTTTCTGGAAACAATTTCCAAATGAACACAGCTACAGTTCATTTCTCTGAAACCAATTATCATACGATACAATTAATTAGCCGCAAACATTTCAATTATATCTCTAACAGATCATAAGAGTAATTGGGAATCCTAAAAGGTTATTTGATCTCTGGTAAATGCGAGAAGGTAACACACTCACATATTCGTATGGAAATCAAACACGACATGGTACTTGTTTGTGGAAAACATAAGGAAAAACTGCTTAATGATTACTTTTTTTTACAAGTTTCCCCATTGATCTACTTCCAGCTACCATGCTTTATCTTCAGCCAATCTGCCCCCATGGTCTGACTTTAATTATTACTACTAGTGATGTAATCAAGTTTCTCCTTCTATCTCTTTCGTATCATCGCTCTGTAGGACCTGATAGTATTAAATTATTCTTTCTCCGTAACACTGTTGATTCTCTTTCATATCCATTATCACTCTTCTTCAACAGATGCTTTCTGAAGGTGCTTTTCCTCAATTATGGAAGTAAGCTAATATAATCTTATACATAAATAACCTGACGAAACTAATGTCTCTTCATATAGACTTATTCTCGCCTTTGTCTATAGTATGTGAATGAATAATGAAAGATAAACTCTACAATTTTGTCTCTCCGTACATAAATATTGCTGAACACGGCTTTCCACCTCTTGTTTAACTAACTTATCAGTATATAACTAACTGCTTATACGTGCGATTAAATCTATTTCAAGAAACTCCCAACTTTATGTGAGGTGTATGAACTTTTCTAGTCTTCGACAAAACAAATATAATTATGTTTCTCTATGAATTATCGAACAGGTTTAATGTACATGGTAAAATTCTTTCCTACTCAAAGAATATGTCTCTAATCGTGAAGAGAGTTTGGTTTTCCCTGATTCTTCCTCTTCCTGTGGTTCTTTCTCTTCCAAATATGTTATTGTGTTGTCCGGTGTACCACAAGGAAATCTCCAGGGTCTGCTATTATTTCTTCTATACATTAATGACCTTCACTCTCTCTTAACCTCACTTTCGGGTAATATTCTTCTGTTTGCAGATGAATACAAAATCTTTAGAAAAGTAACAACTGTTAATGATGCATTCTTTCTTCAACAGGATATCTCTGAAAAAGTTATTTTGTGTAATACTTGGAATATGGCTCTAAATCCTTTAAAGGCCTCCACCATTACAATTTCGTTGAAAAAGAACAACAGTTTTTCTACCTACTCTATTGATAATATTTCCATTAAGCAAATAAGTTTTCAAAAGGTACCTCTCCACGAGATGGCAGTGGGTGTGAACCTCGCACACGACGAGAGGCAGTTCTTTCAAAATGGCAGCTATACTTGAGAAGTTCGACCAGTTTCTGTTGTAGAAATGGAGAGAAACCATCTGAAATCTATTGTCAGTTATGTGCAACGTATATGGTGAGACTTGCATGACATTCATAAATGCTGATAGACACTTCAGCAGCGATTCGGAAGTTATGACAGCCATGCATCGTTGGATACGGGCTCAGTGGAACGATTTCTGCAGCATAGGCATTGAAAAATTGATTTCACGGTGGGACAAAAGTATCAAGAAAATGTATTCAATTACTTTTTGATTTCTTGTGTAAAAAATTCATATTCTGCTCAAAGACCCAAAATGTATGAGACACAAAACTGTCATAGTTAGTACATTGATACATTAAGGCCCAAGGTTTCTTTGTACGAAATATGACAGTTTTATGTCACATATATTTGGGTTATATATAAAAGATTACCTCAAACGTTTTTTATTCGTCAATGTAACTTGGTATCCTTTGTCTTCTGGAGTTTACATTTTAATTGATCTACGTTTTAATTTAGTACAACTGTCTTTGTTGAGTACTGGTCCACTATAGGTGCAGAAATGCGGAAGTTATTGTTCATGGTAAGTAGCCATTTTGTATTAAAAAAATTAATGACAATTTCATTTGAGTTAGAGGTATAATATTAAAGTCATTTTGGTGGTTTTTGATTATAAGGATACCCTGGATCTATTTAAATATGGTGAGTAACACAGTACAAATATAGAAATAGAAAAATAAAATACTTAAAACATCTTTTAAAATACTATTTTCACGTGAAAGTAAAACCCAAAGGAAAGAAATGTTGCTGTTCTATTTAAGAGGCAATCACTTTTTGTGACCACACTTCAGCTGAAACAGCACCAGATAGCCATTTTTAACTTCTGAGTTCACGAACGAACACACACACACACTTCGTTTTCAGTGAGAAGTATTTACGCCCAATGGAACAGAAGCATTTGAGAATTTATTGTATTTTTCTGTTTTCTTCAACAGGTCATTCCACTGCTCAACGGATCGAATTGTGCTCACATCTTTTGTGGTGATCGTAAAACCCACTGAAGAGGAAGACAGAACTAACAAACAATTAGATTTACAGAATTAGTTTGTAGATCTCAGAACGAGATATTTGTTTCAGATTCTTCTCCTTTTACCACGCGTAACAAGCATGTTGGTTCAGATAGTATGCTTTCAAATAACGATTCCTTTTTTAAAAAATGATATACTGTGGATATTTTCTTTATTTTAAGCCATTTTGGAGTAACGTTTTGTAAGAGTATGTCTGATTGTCTCAAAAATCGAAGACTGGATAGAACCAGAACGCTTCTTTCGATCCCTAAGTAGAATGTATCAACATTATTGGCCTGACTAACGTTATATTATTTCTAGAGTCCAGTGTATGACTTTCTGTCAGTAATGATGACCCCTTAGGGACCTACAGGATGTCCAGAAAAAAATGATTCTAACTTTGAGACAGCAAATCAAGGGGGAAAAATCCTTTAAAAAAAAATTCGAAATCTGGTTTGTTTCGGAGTTATAGGCGCTCAAAGTTCGGGGGCATCGTCAACAATGAAATCATATTATGTCTACAAGTAATGGCATAAGTGTCGGCTGACCAAATCACACTCAAATTAGTACTCAATATATCTAAAGCTATGTATATGATTGGAGTTAGAGGGAATTTCTATGCTTGCTCTAATAAATTTAATTCCTTGACAATCAAATTCTTAGGTTGCAAAACATGTCTCTGCGACACTTCATCAATCAAAAACATTGTACCTGGTACTACTTCGAGGGTGATTTCCAAACCCGATACCTGTGAGGTCATTTGTGACGATGCTGCCATGAATTTGAGAGTTTTTATCTCCGAAACTGACCAATAATAATAATAATGTATTTATTTATTTGTCATGTGCTACGAACAGCAATAAACCAATATAGCACTAAGTCACAAAACAAATACAAGATATTAAGCTAGATAATAATTGTTCAAAATACGTTTCAGCAGAATACAGCCTTTGTCAGATGAAGATAACGTCTTATGTTGCCTCGTTCTATACAGAGGTATATTAAATGTTATTTGTTCTATAAAATAGGTACTTACAATGTTATGTAGTAGCACTTTCTCTAAAAACTTCTTCTCACCGATTTTCCTTCTACGCTCCAGAGGTTCACAATTAAAAATGTCGCACCAAAAATCATAGTCATATGAAGAATAAGGTAAGTTAAATTTAAAACACAAAAGTCTAAAAAAACACCTCTGAGTTGCTTCAATACTCCTTATTACCGTCTTGGTAATGTCATTCCAGACGGTTGAAGCGCAATCAAGCTTACTTCTCACCAGTACCTTGTACAGGGTTAAGAATGTGTCGATCTTAGTAAAATCATACCATTGGTTAAAAAGGAAGCCTATTAATTTCCTGGCTTCACCTAATCGCTTAATAATATGCTCCTGGAAGCTTAATTTAAAGTCAAACTGTACACCAAGATCCTTAATTGCATCAACTTTTGTTATCGAATTACCATATATTTTATAGCTACTGACAAAGTATTTGGTTTTCTTCGTGAATCGTATGAACTTAGTTTTCTGAGTATTGATTGTCATACAGTTATTTGTACACCAACGACTAACCCTATCTAGATCTTTCTGTAACAAGCTGTTGTCACATATATTGTTTACTTCTCTAAAGATTTTTAAGTCATCAGCATACAAAAGTATGTTGGAGTCTTTAATCTGCTTTACAATGTCATTAATAAAGATGTTGAATAATAACGGAGCCAATGGAGAACCTTGAGGAATACCGTTTGTAATGGTACAAAGGTTAGATATAGCACCATCAAGTTTAACTCTAAAAGTTCTGTTTGTTAAATAACTCTTAAACCACTTTAAGTAAATTGCGGCAAGTCCAACATTGTTTAATTTCCTAACAAATATATTGTGGTCAACACTATCAAAAGCCTTTGCCAAATCTATGTAAATCACGTCGCATTGAGACATGTGAGAAATACACCCTTGTACATAATTCGTTAATTGAGAAAGGTTAGTGACCACAGATTTACCAGGTATAAAGCCGTGTTGATTTTCATTAATAACGTGCTTAAAATTAAACTGAAGATAAACACACACAATAGCTTAAAAAATTCGGGCTATACAATTTAAAATAGTGATGGGTCTATAATTATCCAGTTTCGACTTAACACCTCCTTTGTATATAGGGATGATAAATGCTTCCTTAACTCATCAGGGTAAACTCCCTGCCTAAGAGATTCATTAAATAAATCGACCAGTACCGGAGCCAAGTAGTTTGCACACGCCTTAATTACATAATTGGGTATCTGATCTACTCCTATAGCTGTATTGTTCTTAATTTTGTTAATTGCCCGAATGACGTCATCGGCCGTGACAGTTGGAATGGTTATACTGTTTACATTGATATCCTCTTGACAACACTCCGAAGAGGATTTCCGTTGTAAATTAAAATTTCTAGAAAAAAAATCACTAAAATACTGCACAATTAAAACTTTGTCGTCTATTAACACACCATTCTAATCTATGCAACTAACCTTATTTTCAGTTTTTTTCCTATTAAAAATTTTCCAAAAATAATTAGCATTATCAAATATACTGTCCTCTAAGTCTTTAAAATATTCTCTTTTGGCTGCAGAATACATACATTTTACCTGCTTGCGAAGCAGAGAAAATTTCATATACCAATACTCATTTCCAGTTTTCTTGTATTTTATAAACAATCTGGCTTTCTTATTAATCAGGCTTTTAAGCTCTTTACTCATCCAAGGATCACATTGTTTGCCCTTGTAGTTGTTCTGAGCAAATGTGATCATTCTGATCATTAAAAGAATTGACAATATAATCATACAAACTCTTTGTAAAATCTTGTACCTTTGTATACGTCGTGCCATTCACTGAATCATACATCTTTCTAAAGTCTCATACAATGGCCTCAAAATTGGCCTTCTGAAAACAATATTTGGTTATTCTGCTTGACAAGGCATTAGTCTTGGACTTATTACTAACATTTAAATTTTCAAATAAATATATAAACGAAGGATGATATCTATCCGGTTTAATGAGATGCAACGAGTTACTTAACAAGTTACACCCTTGTACATTAGTGAGTAGAATGTCCAAGTATCGAATTAGGTTTTCCAGAGACCACTTGTTCATTGATTTGCTTTAAAGAAAGCAGTTGAGCTAGTTCAATAATAGCATTTGCTTTTTGTTTTATGTAATAATTATTGGTTACTACATCGCCAGTTACCCAATTGATGCCAGGAGTATTTGTGTCTCCTATAAATATTATATTACATTTTTTGTTTATAAAATAATCAGTGAACCAATGGCAATACTCTATAAAAATGTTGGGTTTGGTATCCGGAGGAATACCGGATACCTCCGGATTATAATAATAATAATAATAATAATAATAATAATAATAATAATAATAATAATAATGTAATAGCAGTTATAGTTCTAGTAGTAATAATACTACTAGTATTAGTAATTGTAGTAATAATAGCACTTGCAGCAGCAGCAGCTGTAGTAGTAGTAGTTGTTGTTGTTATTGTTGTAATATTAGTTTTTCCGGTAATAAAAGGAGGACGAGGAGAAAATGTAGAAATATTTCAGGAGACATAATTGTTAGTCAAAATCTTAAAAAAGAGGAAAATTTATTAACATGATACTGTGGAGGAAATCCTAGTATTAAATAAAAAATTAAAAGAGCTGATACAAAATATTAAAATCATAATTAAATAACTACAACTGACAAAGAGAAAAGGAAATATGATTATTTATGAAACTTAACAGTCCTCATATTAATTAATATCTAATTGAGCCACGATGTTATTAAATACCCCGTAAGTAAAAGGACTAAAAATATGTATCAATTCCAAATACATTATATTTCCGTATTTCTAAATTTGAATCCCTTTGATCAAAAGAAAATTAGCCAACCATGTCAGATTATATATCAAGAACCGGGCAGTCTTATTAACCTCGAGCACGCCATCTGTGAACGGACATAAAGAACGTTAGACGAATAACACAAGACTTCTCGCCTCTGCCCTCATTAATAATACGGCAGAGAAGCAAAACGTACAAAGAGTGTCTCCTGCCCTGATTAAAATCTAAAGGAGGATCCACTCAGAAGCCGCCGGCTGACTTTGAAGTCAAAATGAGCTTCTTCCATTGACAGACTCAATCTGTGACGAGGCGAGGGGTTCGTCGCCTTTTAAAGAGGCTGGAATGCAAACGCATACCAGTGCTATATGAATTTTGATGTGGTAACTCGATCTTCCACGGAAACCAATTAAATTACTATTGCACATGCATGAGGAAGTGACGGTAAAAGTTTGATTCATAAAAAAAGGTAGTTAAAAGTTGATTTATTTTATGTTTTAGTATTAATAGCTGTGATATTTTTATTAAATTAATAATAATTAATGCAAGTGATATATTTTCTATTTTTTTAAAATAAATATGCCCTCACTCCAAAATGACTATCCAAATGCCACCCCTTGGCCACTTATTTATTATTCCTGACTTTATCGTCTTTAGACGATGATTATATATATATATATATATATATATATATATATATATATATATATATATATATAGTACAGTCAATAAGGTCCGAGACAGTGGTTACAGTTCTGACATTGCTGGTCAGCGGGGATTTCGCAATACTACACAACCTTCGGAGTGCTTCCCTTTAGCTGTTACCAGGTGTATGCATAAGTAGTTTCCGGTTTACCCAAGAGATGGCGCCAGCAAAAAGTACGCAGCGTATTCATTTGACACATACGTCATTTTGTTCGTTTGACATTAAACTACAAACACACACAAGTTGAGTCCGCTAAACACTAGCGTCTTTGTTTTATCGTTCAGTGATCGTGTCGAATTGTGTGCCTGAAAAATAACATTTGCGGCACGCATTGCTTTTCTTATTTAATCAAAAGAAAAAGGCTGTTGAAAGTCATCGTGTGCTGGTAGAAACATATGGTGAACACGCTCCATCGATTAGAACATGTGAGACATGGTTTCGACAATTTAAAAGTGGTGATTTCAATGTGAAAGACAGTGCGTGCTCTGGTAGACCACAAAAGTGCGAAAACGAACAATTGCAGGTGTTATTGGAGGATGACCCAACTCAAACTCAACAGCAATTGGCAAAAGCATTAAATGTGTCACAAAAAAAACAATCAGCAGACGTTTACGAGCAATGGGGAAGATCAATAAACTGGGTTAATGGGTCCCACATGATTTGAATGAACGTCACATGGAAAACCGCAAAGTCACTTGTGAAATGCTGCTTCAACGCCACGAAAGAAAATCCTTTTTGTATCGAATTGTGACGAGTGACGAAAAATGGATTTATTTTGAAAACCCGAAGCGGAAAAAATCGTGGCTTTCACCTGGCGAAACCGTCCTTCAACCCCAAGGCCAAATCGCTTCGGCAAGAAGACCATGCTTTGTGTGTGTGGTGAGACCAGAGCGGTATTGTGTATTATGAACTCTGAAGGCCGGCGAAACCGTTAATGCACAACACTATCGCCAACAAATGATTAATTTAAATCACGCATTGATCGTAAGACGACCGGAATGGGCCCGAAGACATGGCAAAGTGATTGTGTTACACGACAATGCGCCGTCTCACACAGCAAAACCAGTGAAAGACACCTTGAAATCGCTTGGATGGGACATCCTTCCGCACCCGCAGTACTCCCCAGACCTGGCGCCATCTGACTAACACCTCTTCGCATCAATTGGGCACGCGCTCGCAGAGCAGCACTTCAGCAATTTCGAAGACGTTGGAAAATGGCTCGACGAATGGTTTGCCGCAAAAGACAAACAGTTTTTCTGGCATGGTATGCATCAATTACCTGAAAGATGGGCGAAATGTGTAGAAGCCGATGGCCAATATTTTGAATAAAACAAAATTAATTTCCCTTGAAAATTGCGTGTTTTCTTTACCACAAAAACCGGCAGAAACTTATGCATACACCTGGTAGATACTTCTGCTAGCCATACTCACTATAGTATTTTCGTTACTGCATTAATAACAATTTCTGTACCTTGCTCATTTTAATCCAGATAACAAAACGCTAGACCAACATATTCCTGAGTTATAACTAAAGTTGTCATCAATGGTCGTGGAAAAACTCACCAAAACTCACATATGTCCATTTAGAACTAGAATGGAATTTCTAGTAATATCCGGATCCAAAAACCATAATGCATAATCCCTCAAGTTGTATCTTTATTAATAAATAACTCATATATTCTTCATATGACGGATTCCTTCAATGACTATCCCAACTTAATCACACTACCGACCATTTTAGATGCCTATAGGTTATAACATCAGAAAGCTACTTTGATCTGCTGAAACCATCTTAATCCCGAATTCAGAAAGCACCCAAAAATATTCATATAAGCTCCGATCTTTTGGGTTATTGTTATTAGCTTACACCTTTGACGTCAGCCATTATTCTTATTCTCAGCATAAACGTGTGTTCTTTAACCGGATTAGTGAATTTTGAGATCAAGGGTTTTCCTGGAATTGTAGCAAACAAAAACAATAATTCTTGGTCCCAGTTCATATGTGTACCCCTAGTTTAACATACGAAACATCACCTTCGCGTCGTCGGCTGCCACATTGGAAAATGTCGTTCATCGGTAATCTTGACGATAGTTTATGCAAGAATGGTGCAATATATGAAAACAATACATAGGACATAAAGAACACCAAATTTCACACAATTTTGTTTCTCTTCGTTTTTGTTTAATACGACCTATCATTTGGCTACAATTCTCATGTCTTTCCAATTTTAGGAATTTTAAATTTCCTTATTTCGGATTTTGTTTTATCGTGAACAACCATTATTTGGGAAATAACTCGAACTATGAATAAATTTTATGTAGACTTGTTTACTGCACATGTTCATAAAAAAATAACTTCGAAAGCATATGTGAGGTGAAGTGCAGAGGATTAAATGCTTGTTGGAGAGACAATTTGGGATGTTTTTGCATTCTTTCCTTTGCTCATAGCAGGCTATTTCTGGAGTGCCCCGAATAAACACTATAATAAAGATATTTGATACAGGACTGCCTCGAGTAAGTTTAGCAATACATTTGGGGAGAGAGGGAGTAATGGGTGATGGTATGGAAGTGAAAGAAAGATTGAGAAGAAAAACAAATCCAAAAAAACAAACTGAAATAAAAATGCGTGCTTTGTAACCTAAGTACATATTTCATATATTTTTGTAGTTCTCATGAGAACTTTGGTGTGTTCCAGATGTTACCTTCATCATCACTTACACAGTTCATTTCAACAAGTGATGTATTGATGTAATATTTTTCACTGCAGTTTGTACAAATGTCGCTATACGACACGTCATAGCTTCTGCATTTTCATATTCTTAAGCATGGGTCCTCTCGAGAAATTTTGGAGTTACACGTGACTATTTTACGTAAGATAGTGGTGGTAAGTCTGTAGCCACAGGATCGAAATTTTCATCAACATGCTTCCTGCCAAAATTCCAAGGATTTTGGAAATTATTTATCAGTGTTTTCCAGACAATACACTGGAAGTGAACTCGACGCAGATGATATTTTGCAGCATTTCCACTTGGCGGTAGACGAGAAATATCAAATGTATTCTTTGTTATATAGATTTTCTTGGAATATAAAATGTATCTCAGGGAATTTAAGGTAACCTTAAGTGGATTGCCTCCATACAGTGACACTAATATTTTCAAAACCTGCTGATACAACATCCTCTAATGGCACGTCTGATAGACCAAACGTGCAGTCCCATCCATGTAGCGATTTGTCAGAGTACATTGCACGGAAAGCTGTGACTTTCTTTACCTTTACCAAGGAGAGAGCTCGTCAATTCGAAGCCTGTAAAGGAATGGATAAAACGCAATGTGGAACACGTTTTTACTTTTGACTAATTGCAATATTATATTCTTTTCGGAATGTTGTAAAATCATAATTACTGGTAGAATATTGGTGTAATCCGACTGTGCTTTGAGAGTTCTGAAGCTGTTCGAACCATCTTCGCGTCTACATCTGCAGCATCGTGTATGGCGATATGACACCCCCACTGTCTTTTGAAGATCGCTTCTCGTCCGGTTTATGCAGTTTTGGTTGTTCTCCTTATTTCCGCAAAAATACTTCTTTCCTTGTGACTATTGGTGTTTTTCTGGCTAAATATATTGTAACTTTAAAATGCTTTATGCGTCAATGCCGTTCAATGTCTTTAACACTAGATCTGTAACCATCAAATATGATTGTAACTTCCCCATAAAGTTTTTCTATGTTCATTTTGTATAGCTGAATAATGTATCCAAGTGTTCTTGTTGAACGTCAATTCAGCGTTTGAAGAAGTGCCCCCTCCATCAACGACGTAGTAAGTTTCATTGTCAGTACTGTCGAGATCGTTAAAATAAATTTATCATTCTCATGAATTGTTTCACAGGATCAAACAACGATGATAATCATGTTGAGAGCTCAAACTTGAAAATATATCGCACGAGTTGAAGAGAGGTATTCAGGCATAAGCACAACAAGATTCTTTGGGTCAGTAGTAGGGAATCAACATAAACTTCCTTCCCTTAATCATGTTTCATTTCTCAGCACATTCATTTTTACAGCTACATCAATTCTTCTAGTCTTCACATCGCTTACAGACTTACCATTCATTATTTCCTGAATTCTCCAACCTATTTCTACAGTCACTGGCTGCTGGACCATTTACAATGTTAGTGAGATGAATTCTCATCTCTATCGGCTGTACCATACTAAGTCGGAGAGCGCTGTCTCTTACTTGTCTTGAAGCATCGTACAAAAGCAATATCAATTCTAACGTACATCAGTTAATGTCCGTGATGGTAGATACTTGTTCTTAATGAACCAAAAACTCAGTTTACATGAGTGACACCCGACTGTTACAAAACTTGATTAAAACCTAATTATAGCTCATAGATGTCATAAGATTTTTTATTATATTGATGAAATATAGGCTAAAAATATTAATAAAAACTTAGTTAAGACCAACTTTTCTTAAATAATTCCTAGTAAAAAGGAAAAATTGAAAAATCATTTTGTTTATACATGAGTAAAAAGAAAAGCATGGGGCGCTCTCTCATATATAGTCGCTTTACAAATTATTGAATTGGCGCTCCCAATGCTTTAGTTTTTAGTCATGCATAAACATAATTATTATTATTTATTTTTTTTACTTCTTAGCACGAATTGTTTAAGAAAAGTATATCCTTAAAACGCTTATCGTTATTATTTTTTTCGAGTTATTTCGGCGTTCGGATACTTTTTTCTCAAGCCAATGTTTAGTGACTCAAATTCTAAAGCGTTCTGCAACCAGTCAAGCGCAACATCATTTCAGGCTAGTAATTATTTTAGGATAAAGAGGTCCATATCAAAAATATTAAATTATGGTTTTAAAATATACAAATATATAGAAACAGATGAAAGTAACAATGGCATATTCATTGTCACCCAACTTAATTTGCTGTACAAAATTTCGTCATTGTATGACGTTGGGAAATGAGCTAAATTAACTTTGGAAGATTTGAGGACACCACGAACCATGTAAAAGAAAAGAATGTAAAAAGAGAATTAATTTTGTGTTCTTTATTTTTCGTATCTTGCACCATTTTCGCATAAATGTTGAAAAACTGTCTGTAAGATGTCTCGATGGACGCCATTTTCCGATATAACGGCTGATCATATGAAGGTAAGAATGTAAGTTGTTAGGATGTATAATTAGGGCCTAGGGGATACGTCATGTAACAGGAACAAAGAATTATTTTGATTTTACCAGGTGTATGCATAAGTAGTTTGCGGTTTACCCAAGAGATGGCGCCAGCGCAAAGTACGCAGCGTATTCATTTGACACATACGTCATTTTGTTCGTCTGACATTAAACTACAAACACAGACAAGTTGAGTCCGCTAAACACTAGCGTCTTTGTTTTATCGTTCAGTTATCATGTCGAATTGTGTGCCTGAAAAAGTACATTTGCGGCACGCATTGCTTTTCTTATTTAATCAAAAGAAAAAGGCTGTTGAAAGTCATCGTGTGCTGGTAGAAACATATGGTGAACACGCTCCATCGATTAGAACATGTGAGACATGGTTTCGACAATTTAAAAGTGGTGATGTTAATGTGAAAGATAGTGCGCGCTCTGGTAGACCACAAAAGTACGAAAACGAGCAATGGCAGGTGTTATTGGAGGATGACCCAACTCAAACTCAACAGCAATTGGCAAAACCATTAATTGTGTCACAAGAAACAATCAGCAGACGTTTACGAGCAATAGGGAAGATCAATGAACTGGGTAAATGGGTCCCACACGATTTGAGTGAATGTCAAATGGAAAATCGCACAGTCACTTGTGAAATGCTGCTTCAATGCCACAAAAGAAAATTATTTTTGTATCGAATTGTGACGTTTGACGAAAAATGGATTTAATTTGAAAACCCGAAGCGGAAAAAATCGTGGCTTTCACCTGGCGAAGCCGGTCCTTCAACACCAAGGCCAAATCGCTTCGGCAAGAAGACCATGCTTTGTGTCTGGTGGGACCAGAGCGGTATTGTGTATTATGAACTCTTGAAGCCCGGCAAAACCGTTAATGCACAACGATATCGCCAACAAACGATTCATTTAAATCACGCATTGATCGAAAGACGACCGGAATGGGCCCGAAGACATGGCAAAGTGATTGTGTTACACGACAATGCGCCGTCTCACACAGCAAAACCAGTGAAAGACACCTTGAAATCGCTTGGATGGGACATCCTTCCGCACCCACCGTATTCTCCAGACCTGGCGCCATCTGACTATCACCTCTTCGCATCAATGGGGCACGCGCTCGCAGAGAAGCACTTCAGCAATTTCGAAGACGTTGGAAAATTGCTCGATGAATGGTTTGCCGCAAAAGACAAGCAGTTTTTCTGGCATGGTATGCATCAATTACCTGAAAGACGGGCGAAATATGTAGAAGTCGATGGGCAATATTTTGAATAAAACAAAATTAATTTCCCTTGAAAATTACGTGTTTTCTTTACCAAAAAAAACGGCAAAAACTTATGCATACACCTAGTAATTAATTCCAACAACTTCCGAGAACAATAAAAACAACAAATGATTTCTCCTGTCCTTCTCTCAAGCATTTAACCTCCTCCACTTTCCCTCAAATATAATTTTAAAGTTAATTTTCAGTTCAAAAATTGTAGTATATAAGTCTATATAAAAAAATATTCATAGGTCGAGTTATTTCCCGAATAATTGTTATTCACGACAAAATAAGGACATTTAAAATTACGGGAGCTGGAAACACTTGCTAATTGTAGGCAAAATATGAGTTGTATATAAAAAAGAAGAGAACGAAAATTGCATTAAATTTTCTGTTCTTTAATTTATCTCTTATACATTTGTTTCTTATCTTAGACCATTTTCGCCGAAATGTCGAATACTTGTCAAAACGACGAAGGATTCCATTTTCCAATATGGCAGCTGATCACGGTCAGAATGTAGATTTTTAGGATGTTAAACTAGGGATATGTACTCAGTCAGTCAGTCAGTCAGTCAGAGTAAATGTCGGGGTGGGCTGTGAAGTTTCGAGCATTATTTGCTCATGCCTTCCAATTGATATGTAGTTGACGGGATGAATGTTAATGTCGGTATTGATTAGAGAGCAACTGTCGCTTCTCTAAGGCAATGAATGTGAAGTGAGGAGTTGGTCATGATTTGCTAAATATTATTTACAATAATGTTTATTTAGGTTGTTGACGAGGTTAGAGGAGGAGGGGAGTTATACAGCGAGGTTAAGATGTTTAAGATTGTCAGTGAGGCTAGATGTTTAAAGTCCTTCCATAAAAAGATGATTGATCGTGAATTTGTGACAGGTAGTCGAAGTTGTTATTAGTAAGGTTATGTGGGATGGGGCATTCGATGGGTGTGTCGAAGAGGTTGTGCAGTTCCAATTGTATGTAAGGTAGGATGAGGAGAGTTGGTTATACGATGCCAGAATGTACGACAATTAATTTCAATGACTTCGGTAAGTAATGGTAGTGACAGGTCTTCATGTAGTTGAGCAATCCTTGTATCTCTACTGTGTCCAGTTATCATTCTTGCCGCACGGTTTTGAATCCGTTGTAGTTGTAGTTGGTGAGATTTTGCTGCATGTTGCCATGCAGGAGCAGCATAAATTAAGATAGAACGGATCATCATGATATAAATGTTCAATTTTGCGTTCAGCGTTAGTTCTCGACTATGGAGGATCGGATAGAGTGCTAGTAATCTGGTTAGTGCTCTAGTGGCAACTGCTTTCAGATGTGGCTGAAAGAGTAAGGTGCGGTCAAGTTCAACTCCAAGATATTTTGCTGAATTACTGTATGGAAGTTGGATGCCGAAAAGGGTGAGTGGTTGTAGGATGCCTGTATATCTTTTGGAAAAATGAACAACTGTTGTCTTTTCCGCATTTAATTTCATTCTCCATTTCGTGGTCCATGTTTCGATAGAATTTAGATGACGCTGTGCATAGAGGTGTGAGTATCGAAGATTACGGGATGATGCAAAGATGGCGGTGTCATCAGCGAAGGTGGCTAGCTTAGTATGAAGGTGAGTCGGTATATCTGAGGTACTGGAACCAAGGATTATTTTTATTTGAATTAATTCCAGCAAAAAACATTATTTTGCATATCTTGATTTGACTAAAGGATGTTGCCCAGCTTATCCGACATAAAGTTTATCTATTTGAAAGCATTATGTTATTGGCTCATCTTTCTAAAATGGCTTACGGGCATTAGAGGAATTCTAATGGTCGCCTCCACGCACTGCTCTCTGAAAATATTGTTCTTAACATGGCTAAATGGCCGTAAAAGTTATAACTTTTCCTTATGCCCAACTGTTTTGGTAAATATCTGATCTTTCAGTGCTCAGACTACAATTATGAATATACTTAGCGCCATCTATTATGGTCAAATTTTACGACTTTATCGCAAAAATTTGTTCCAGAGTTAAAAAATTCATAACTCCATTCATAGTACGTGAGGATAGCTGCAATGTGAGCAATGAACACGGTAACTCAAAAAGTTATACTAATATCTCTAAGACCCGTGTTCATTTTCTTGATAGTATCTACATATAACTTGCATCAAGATTACTTACACTAATTACATTTGTAAAACAGTTATTTATAGATGCCATTTCAACATTAATACTTATTTTGTGACACCGTAGCACTGAGCGACCATAACTGAGTTAATGGAACGTTAACTTGGAACTAGAAAGAACCTGGAATGGATTTCAGAGGTCGGTCATCTTGACGGAAGGTTCTCCAGAATATCTACAGTAACACAAGGCTGCTTGTACATTCGAACTAGTCCCAGGACGATTTCCTTTCAATTTCCAATCCTCTAATCTATCCTAACTTAAGCTAAAGATGCATAAATTCCATTCCATTCAAATCTTTCAACCTTTTGTTTAGAGGCGGTTCTAGGTTGGGGCCGGGGGGGGGGGGTCTGGGCCCTCCCAATTTTTTTGCAGTGAAGATAAACTAATATCCTCAATTGTCTTGAAATATTTAGTATAATTAATATTTAATTTGCAAGAAGTTTAATGTTATCGATTCTTGAACACGAAATGAAGTGTACCATGATAAGCTTTTTCTATAAACATGAGGTGGGGGAAGGAGTCACAGTGTATGTTAGAAACTGCATTTTGTCGAGTTTTAAACTGCATTTTTAATTTCTTAGTACAAGTTTCAAGTAGTTTTTTTTTTTTTTTTTGGTTATGTAACACAGTATTTTTTTGTTTTTATAACCTTTTAAAAGTCTTCACTATCAACAACGTTGTAACAAAGGGAAGACCACACCATCTAAAAAATTAATTTATTGCGTATAGGCAATGCGGTGTTATTTCGAAATTATACCACCAGTAGCTTATACCGAAAACGACAGAACGCTAATCGTTGTCCGACTTACTTCTTACTATAAAAATAATATAAGAAATTCTAGTCCGACCTACAAATTGGTGTTGAATTATACAATATATCCAGTGTGGTATTTACAGATTGTTAAGTGTGTGTGTGTAGAGGGAGGGACTCTTAATGCCGTTTTTATGTAGTGTAAAATCCAATCAAGTCATTTTATCCAGTGTATATTTGGCAGTTAACTATAAGTTTCCCTCTGTAAATTCCAGAAATTCCATGCACTGAGCAAAAATATTAAAATGTTTACTTTTCTGCTTCAACTAATTATTGTTTTCTTACACTGAAAAAGGTTTTAAACGTACATATTTCCTTCATAGATATACCTAATGAATTATTATGCAATTTTAAAAAAATGGCTAATGTGTATCACACCCACCCACACAAACAAACATTTGTTGGGTCATTGTCTAAGAAGAGCTTGTACTGAAAAACGCATTGGAACGAATGGTGGGAAGCTAAAAGAGGAAAGAAAACGTCGAGAGCTTTTTTCCTCTAGAACCGCCACTGCTTTTGATTTTCTGGAACTGTCAAACACGGGGTCGAACATTTCATGGACGAGGAATATGCCAGTTCGTTTGCAGTTTAAGACATATCAACATAGTTATTGTTGAAAGGACATATGCACTTTGAATCCAGTTTTTTTTAGAGTAACAAAAACAACAAAACGAAACAATCCTTGGGACAGGAAAATACTTTTCGTTTAACACTAATTGGAAACCGATGCACTGATCTATGACATGTTTTTACCTCTAATCTTCACTTCAACAACTTGTCAACTTCTTAAATAAAGTATATTGAAATACATGGAAGTGTTTAAGAAATATACCAGTAGATAGCGGAAATGTTGAACGAAAATTATATTAATTGTCCCAGAACTAAATCAACTAACTTTTATGCCAATTTTATAACAGAATTACAAGTGGAAAAATATATGTTTGTTTATATTTCCTCTTTATGTTTCATTCGTCGTCAATGATCGATCTCTCTATATATATCACGTTTCTACTTGCTAGCTCTCTGCATTAGATAAATATGTAGTTTGTCTTCTTAGAGCTGGATTATGTAATGCGTTTTCTCTCACTTACTGTGTTTCAAGAAGTATCATCCGATTTGAAAAGGCTATATTATTGAAACTAATGAGCATAGACTCTTGCAATAAATTCTACATCTGAATATAAAGTTTTACTTGCAATGTTCAAAAATGGCCAATGTGCCACCTTGTAACACACAGCTTACATCTACACGATAGTCGAACTCTTTCAACAGACGAGCTAACATGTCAGGTGTTACTGAAGCCACTGATGTTGTTATGTGGTGTTGCAGTTCCTAAAACAGTTTTTGGTAGAGGACCATTATACACGAGGTCTTTCACATTAACTCGACAAGAAATAAAATCACACACAGTGAGGTCGAGTGAACGTGCTGGCCACTTGTGCAATGCCAAATAAGTACACTGTCACGGGAATCTGATTTCTGAAAATGTTGCACAACTGCCTTTCGAAAGTTTAAAGAAACATTACGCTAAATGTCAAACACTCGCTTAGCTCAACTCGGTATGAATCGCAAAAGATGATTGCATCGTAGTGCTTAAACTCTCCTACTTTTAAAAAGAAGCTTCAAGTAGCTATGCGCCTCTTAAATTTGTCGACTCTAGAAGGCAAAGAGATACAAATGACATTAATGAATAGAAAAATAGTAAGAGATAATATTATATATCGCCCGAAATATATGCGACACAAAATTGTCATATTTTATACAAAGAAAGCTTGGACCTTGATGTGTCCATGTACAAAATACGAGAATTTTGTGTAATATATTTCGGGTTATATATAAAAAAATAAACTTTTTATTTTCGTCAATGTCACTTGTATCCCTTTGCTTCAGTACTCTTCATTTAATATTTCTATTAATTCCAGAAAATCTTCCTTCTTTTCCTTTTGCTGTATTTCCTTCTTTGATAAATGAAGAAGATTGTATGTTATCATGTAATTCTGACTATTCCAGAACGAATTCATCGATCTCCAAATCTCTGCAGTAACAAAAGAAAAACGTATTTGACGACCGCGAGAAATTCCTCTTGTTAACTGACCTCTTGTTCGCATCGCTGTGAAACAACCACAAGACCGGTTGTCTAACAACCTTCTTTACCGTCAGATTGGAGTTTGATCTTAGTTAATTCCATTGTTAACAACGATGGAAGCTCCAATTTATGAGAAAGTTCTTCTGTGGTTCAGAAGTTATTTGCTACCGCATCCTACCTCTCACTCTTTAGGGCTACCAGGTTTCCAACCTTCTCTCCGCTCGTCCCTTACACCACACACAATCTTAGTCACATTATCACGAATACCTTCAAAGCCCTTGATAATGGTGATAACGTCGGACGGAAGCAATTAACCACGGTTTTCCTTACGACACACCAGAGTTCACTACTATCGCTTCCTTTTTTCTATCAGTTTGACACACTCAGTAGAACTGATTCTGTTGGATCTTCCCAAACCTCCATCTCTCATTGGATGGTCACAAAGAAGTAGCTGAAAGTTATTTGCCTCCGATCTGTGTTCGTATTCCAGCAAGTTCATGAGTCGGTTCTCTTCTTTTTAAGTTTCTAAAACTTGTCATTATTTTCTTATCAAATACTTAACAGTCTGCAGAACCCTCCAAAAGTATTAATTTATAACAAAATATTGGTCCTTTACAGGTCTGTCTGTCAGAATTATTTCTGTTACTATTGGCGTATGGGGAAAAGCGAAGAAATTGTTGTCGAAGTTCTACGTTAGAGGTAACATCTCGGTATTCGTGTGGTGAGGATAAGGGCAACCGTTGGAAATCTCATTCAGGACTGAAACCTCTTTTACAGTGCATATGCAAGGTCAGTGATCGTAAACATTATAGTCCATGCTGATTGGGTATTTATTTATTTGTTTCACATAGGACATATATAGACAGTCAGCTAATTCTTCAGCATCGTTTTTATATTCTTTGGGACCAGGTTTTAGAGATAAACTTTAATGATTTATATCAAACTTTTTAAGGGCTGATCCCCATGGAAAATTTGTAGAGGCAAACTTCAAAACTACAGTAGACGCCCATTTAATCGGTAGCTCAGTTGAGGAAGAAAGTTATTGATTTCTACTATAATACGTAATTTCCTTCTATAAATATGTGTTTTTTTCTAAGATACAGTCTTCGCTTGTTTAAAAAATAGAGTATGCTTAATATTTCTGTTCTTTTTTTTTCTGTTTATCTTGTGAACTGATGTTCATTGGATTCCATATAAGTTGGCTTAATCACCCATTTCGTTATCGGGCCAAGGGCTCAGTCCCGCGGTGGTCAGTTAAGAGGTTGCCTACTGCATATCAAGTTTAGGACGATTATATCCATGACCAATTTGTGGAGCCAAACTTAGTATACATATACAGAAGTTGATACGGACTGATCCTCATAATCAGTTTGTAGAGCCAAACTTTGAAAATTATACCAAAATTGATACGGACAGATCCTCATGACCAGTTTGTACAACCAAACATTGAAAATTATACCAAAATTGATACCGACTGATCCTCATGAGCAGTTTGTAGAGCCAAACTTTGAAAATTATACCAAAATTGATACGGACTGATCCTCATGACCAGTTTGTACAGCCAAACATTGAAAATTATACCAAAATTGATACGGACTGATCCTCATGACCAGTTTGTACAACCAAACATTGAAAATTATACCAAAATTGATACGGACTGATCCTCATGACCAGTTTGTAGAGTCAAACTTTGAAAATTATACCAAAATTGATACGGACTGATCCTCATAACCAGTTTGTAGAGTCAAACTTTAAAAGTATATCAAACTTAAAAGGAACGGACGACTAAATTCTGATTTCTTCTCTCTTCCTCTAATATGTTCTTGACTAATAGTGTTCTCCAAGGTGGGACATCAAGAGGTAACTGAAACCAAGGTATTGTCGTAGGATATAATTATCACATGATGATATGTCCTACATGCTTTCCGCCATTGATAAGTATAAATTTCCTGATTGTCGACAACATATGAGAGCACTGTTTGGGAGTTATATTGCTAATCACTAAGTCAATGCTCTCACGTAGCTGTTGCAGAGTTCGTGGTAGGTGAACGTGTGTGAACTTTAAACATTCCTACAGAAAAGCGTCAGGTCTCGACTTCTTGGAGGAAAAGCAGTCCCTCTGGATACAAGGCGTTCTGGAAACAGTTTCTGTAACAATGATTTATTTCACTAGCACCTGTGCGGAGTGACTCCATCTTTTTGTTAAACTCGTTTATTGAAATCCGGATCATTAAGACAACACAATTTCTGTACATATAAATATTAAAAACATGTAAGCATTCAAGGAAAGAATATGCGAATTAACGTAAAACCCAAACATTATTTCATCTCATCTCATTTTGTGGTTTCGGTTACTCCGCTTCCCCCGCTCTGTACATCAATCTGGTCTCCTTTATTAAAGAAAAAATTGAAAAAACAAAAAAACAACTACTTTAGTTATCTTGAACCAAAGTCTATTTACAAATTACTACTTTGCTTCGGTCACGGAAGTAAGTACTGCGAGGCTTGAATACAAACTAACATTTAAGAAGGGAAAGCTATCCGCTGTGCGATACACGTGCGAACGGCGCATGGGGGATGTGAAGGTAACGCTCCACATATTCTCGACCTACGGTACGAAGTAAGGTGGAGTGGTCAACACGCTCGACCGCCTTTAACTTTCCCAAGATGCCCGGGAGTACCAAGGACACTCTGGTACGCGTACTCAATTTGATAGAAGGCTGAGTGCAACTCTGAGCGCGAGAAAAGTCTCCAGTGTTCTGGCCCTGGTTTGAACCCGGACCGCCCTATTCGTAGTCAGATGCGCTACCGCCTGAGCTACGGCGACTCATAAAACTAGCATTTAGTTGTTTTTTTTTTAATTTATATTTACGAGGCCGACAGACAGTTATGATTAAATCACGATATGTCTAAGGAACGGTATATGGCAGGCTTAGACTAGAGTGTGACTGCCTAGTCCATAAATATAATTTAAATAAATACTAAATACTAGACCATAGAGTAAATAGGTGCTAGACTCTCTCAGTACTTTACATGCCTGATTGTGTACCGTTATTAACTATTCACAAATATTTAATAATACATTGTTATAAGAATATCCTAGATTCAAACTGCGTATTATTCAGACTCTAAACGCTAGGGCCATCTGCGATGTAATTTCTAAACCTAGGATAGTAGAAAATTACCATCTTCCAGGTCCAATGTACCATGCTGGCATTTGCAGCATCGTAACTTAGGAAAGACACGGGAAATACGTCAGTCAGGATAGTCGATCTCTGGATTTGAACCCAAGACCTTCCGAATGCGAAGTCAGCACTCTATCAATTAAGCCAAGGCTGCTCGGTACTTCTTATTTATGGAAGCAATAAAGTAAAATTAAGCGCTTGAATTTTCAGTTTCAAAACTAAGCTTAAATCGAAGTTGAAAAGAGTAAAATGGTTTTAGCACAAAGTAATTGCACTATCCGTAAAGAGCTGTTTGGCAACAAATCGGATAATTAAATTGTTCGCATGAAATTACATTTTGCAGGTGTTAATAAAGAATAAAATGGATTATGATGATTGTGAAAACCATGAATTATTTAGGAATGCATGACTTGGCTATGGGTACAGAATGGAGAAGCCATTAATCAGAGAATTTATTTACAAACTCCGAAGCATATTAGCTGATTGAGAGACAAAAAAAAGTAATTATCTCTCGCATCACAGAGAATACAAAACTTGTATGTGTAGTCAGCTGTTCAAAACTGATTTCCACCGTTTTTTCGGTCGGCTTGTGTGTGTATATCTCTGGCCTGCATATGTGTGCCAGCATTGTGATGAGTGTGTGTGTGTGTGTCACGTGTACGACACAATTTTGAAGCAATATAGGAATATGTTGTAAACACAGAAATCGTATCGACATTATTGAATTTCACATGTGATTTACAGCTGTTACAATTAGTCAGTAGTAAACCACAATGTCAACAAAACCTTGTGCGCGATACAAGAGTACAAATATTGAGACACGAGGTACAATTTTCGACGTCTCTCTGTCGTGTATAGTAACAATTTTGCTCTGCAATAACGTTTCACGAATGTTCATGTAAGAAAACAATAATTCTACTTGTTGCTTATGAGTATATAGCCGCTGGTCTAGTGGTTAGCGTCACTAACTGCTGATCGTGGGCTCCAGGAAGCGAGAGTCTGGAACGGTGCCCACCCAGCATCGTGATGTAATTGGGGAGCTACTGTGAATAAAAGACAGTAGCGATCACAATTGAGAGCTTTGGCTCTCCTCTCCCAACACGTCTGGTCAACGTAGGAGCAGTAGACCAACTCCTCCCTCCGGGAGAGGCCTCATCCACTAGTGGATTGAATATGTCTGTGAATTATAATTAGATATGCAAAGAATATAAAATGTGTACAATCTTGAATAATGTTCTCTTGTGCATACTGTACTTGTCTTATTATTTTACATCGCCATTCACCTATCACAACAGTGTAAAACGATATTACCGCACTAATTTTAAGAAGTGATTTATTGAATGTGTAATGACTGTGACTCCTTATGCAAAGCAGAATACATTCACGTGCTCGTGGTTGCATATCCAAAAGGATTAGACGAAAGAAATAATAAAAAAACTTTTTAAAAACATACTATTCTCAAACAATTCGTACTAAAACCCTTAAAAAATTTATCTAAAAGTCAGAAGTGATTTAATTGTTAAAAGGACATTTTTATTAACTATTTTTCTTTAGAACGTTGTAACCAACACCAAGTAAATTTTAAGAGAGAGAGCAAACAGGTTTCTGGCCGGCTTAGGCCACTTTTGTCCTGAGAATAATTTTAATTATGAGATAACAATAGTTGTTTGATTTGAACCGGCTAGGGATAAAGTTATTTGCTAATCCTATCTAATTATAGTTGGTAACTGACTGTTTTGTCAATGGCGTACATGGTCAAGTTAATTAAGAGAGTGAATTGGTATTGGAGGTAAGGTTTGGAGAGAAGGTTGAATCAGCGAAAATTCATTACTATGTGTTCCAACCGCCCGTGCAGCACAAACAGAGAGGCACTCAAGTTCACTTTATTTTATTTCTGAGTTCGTAAAATTTCTTGATATGTGACTGAATGGTATCTTGGTATTCCAAACTGATTTATGTCAATATTTAGAGTTGTAAATCCTTCCTGTTGGATTTTTTTTTAGATATGGTTCATGGTCCACAAAAATATAGTCATCTACGGATCTAATGATGTTTAAATGACACTGAAGAAACTCTTCAGATGCCATGTTGATTGAAGTTTGTAGATTTTGTTGAGAATCGCTGTGTAGTACTAATGTGAAAATTAGATAAATCGACCTTAATAGGTTTTTTAGAATTGTTGTATTGATCCAACATAAAAAGTATCTATCTTTTGAGTATCCTTAGCTGACGGATTTTGATTTGTTTGATGGTCTTTAGAATTATCATAATTATCAGAGTGTGTGTTGCTGGTTTCTTCTGATCTATATATCTTAATTGGCCGTGAGGATTTACACTGTAGGGGACGTAAAGGACAGCTGGACGCTGCCGGTCTATGTCCTTATTTTATTGCACGTTGCACAGTAATTCTTATTAGGTACAACTTTACATGCAAAGCTTTGATGAGATTCTCCGCATTTATAGCAATTTGGAGAGTTTGTACATCCTTCTCCTTCATGCTACTGCAAACAGTTACAACATGGAAAAGGACGAGGAGAGGATCTTGATTCTTCAACTTTGTATCTTGTACGTCCAATCGTAATGCCCGTTTGTCAGAAGGGAGCTTGTTAGATTAGGATCTCGCGTGAATAGCCTTACTAATGGTAAAGGACCTCTATTATTTCGGATACGTACAATATTGGTTATTGGTAATTTTGTTCTTTTGTAGTAGCTTTTTAGATCTTCTATTTCGAGATTAACTGGCATATTTCTGATTACATATTTCAATTGAAGTGTTCGTTTTGTATTTTTGTGGTTGGTTTTCTTGTTTGTTCCATTTCACCAATTGATGCTTCCTGTCCAAAATCATAGGCTTTTGAAATGTCTTAGAAAGCTGTCTTTGTTCGTTCTATTTTTTAAAAGAAAATTTTTAAGTCCTGATATTTATATGCTGAGGGAAAAACCGTCATCTCTATCTCCGGCAATTTTTCGGTAAATAATTTCTCAAAGAGTAGTGGGTTTGTGAGTTCTCTTTTTATATTTTTTGATGACAACAATATATTTTTTATCTGAATTTATTATTGAGATTAATGTATTGTTAGAATAAGATTCCTGTATAGAATTTCCGTTTGCCATGGTCATTTGAATCCTGTTATCAGCTTTTTGACAGGATTGCTGTGTATTTTCTTTTTGTGAAAGTTCTGAACCTTTTGAATGCTCTTCTTCTTCTAGTTCTGGTCTTTTTCGTAATTCTAACCCTCTTTTCATTTCATCGTCTATTATTGCAAATATCTCTTTGCTTGATAGGAGTGATCTGAATGAATTGGTTTGTCTTACAAGATTTAATGTAATGTGAGATGTACCAGGTCTGAGTATAGGAGTATTATCATGAGAATACTCTGAAGATTCATTGTCTTTGAGATTGATAGGATTTTTATCATTAAATGTTGGTATTTTTGAAGGATAATGTGATCCTTGAATGGATGATAGAGAGGAATTTTCAGCAGGTTTTATGGTGTGGTCTTCATCGTCATCTTTATCTTGGATAGTTGAGCGTATGTATTCATCGGTGTCATCACAACTGGTGGTTGAGAGGTTATCTGCTGTTTGGTCAGAGTGACTAGAATTTCCTTCGTCTTCCGAGGATGTATTGTTTTCTAACTGAGTTTTGTTTTTCTTCTGTATCCCTTCATGAATATATTATCTCTATTATTTGGCTGTCCTTCTTTGTTACTATCTCTTTTGGTCTTTGTTCTAAGATCATGTTGACAGATGCGATATTCTGACTTTTTCTTACGTGTATCTTATGTGGTAGTAGTTTCTTTCATTTTTGATGTATCTTTTGCAAGGTTCTTTTTAAGAAAGTCTTCTTTGGTGAGAGATTCATTTACTTTAGATGTATCTCGTTCTTCGTTATTTCCCCTAATTGACTTTGGTGAGAGACTTTTCTTCTTTTTTGATTTATTCGGTCGTTTTGCAAGAGAAAATCAACGCTACTACCTTTCAGCTTGAAAAGTTTCAAAACAACAATTTGCTTCTCAATACAACAAAAACAAAATGTCTTCATTTTCATTTATCTTCAACTTCTACACTTTATCCACAATTAATCATAAATGACCACATCACGGAGTGTGTTGAATTAGTTAAATTTCTCGGCATGCAAGTGGACGAGAAGCTTTCTTGGTGTAAACACATTACCGCACTATGCACTAAACTTTCAACCTCTGTTTTCATTATCCGATCTTTGGTTATGATTTTGGATAAACAAACTATTATTTCTCTGTATTATGAAATATTCTACTCTCAAACAAAATACTGTATATACAATTTTTGTGATATGTATGGACGAAGTGGACTATAATGGTGGAGTAGAGAGGAACAGGAGAGCCTGGGATAAGGAAACCTATGTTTGATTATTTTTCCGTCAACTCTCGGCCCTTAACACAACTTAAACCTTGGTTGTTTCAAATGACTGTAAAAACGACCTTAACACTCCGTATGATATTTACTGTGTTAGATTAACTCTATATTTATCTTTTCCTAACTATTTAGTAGAAAATTTTATTATCTTATTTAGCACACTTACTAAGCGTATTAAGCGTTTGTTTATTAAATCCAATACCGCATTATCCATTCATAAGAAACATCATTACATACCTGTTGACAAGAAATACTGCCTAGTACGTTCGCGTGAACGATATAATTTTGAACTATGTTAAATTCGGCGCCAAATTAAAAAAGCATAACAAACGTTATACAAATAAGCTATCCCACGCCGTCTTTGTTATCATACGAGAGCTTGTACGTCGTAGTATATCCTCAGAAGTAGGTAGAGCCATCTGCTAGTTAGATGTTAAACTACATAGTGGATGAGGAGAGAGAAGTTTGAAAATACGTCGCTAAAATATTTAGTGTTTTCATCGCTTAAAACGTAAAAACGAACAGTGTTACAAATGGGAAAGGGAACAATTATTTGTTTAAAACATATTTAAAGTTCTTTGAAGAAAAAAAGCATAAGAAACATGAGATTCGTGGGAATCGAAGCTGGGTTTCCTGATCAGGAATCCACTACTGTATACAATACACCAACCTGCTAATCGGAAAAGGTTAATTTTGCATCTTTATCTGTATTTTCAACACGTACTATAGCAGTATGGTAATATGTAGTTAAATGGGATACCAATAGATGGCAGCACATGTTACAGAGATTCATGACGACGTATATGCTCTCTAGCTACCACGACGACAACGATGTTCTATTACAGGATATGCTTGTAGCTGTAGCATGTCCAGCGAAAGACTGTAGCTAGAAAACAACTGAACATCGACCAAGGCGACGCACCTGATTGGTTAGCAGACAACTACAGAGCTTGCTGCCATCTTTATTAGCCAAAAACAATGTATTTGATTGGTGTAACTGAGTGGGGCTAAGCTGTGACTTTTGGCTTCACGTTCCTGACGAAATCGCATATCCTCAATTAGAACATTCTTGCATGACGACGATTTTACGTACGATGTTAAAGGTTAGACTCAGTTTACGAATTATTCATGGAGGTAACGTAATGCCATCTATCAGCAATCTGCCCTACTACGTGATGATGATGAAGATTAAAAAAAATAATTAAAAAATATTTTTTAAAAAAGAACACCTTTTTAAGATGGACTAAAAAGTAAAAAATAATAATTTGAATTAATCTTATGAATCGGAAAATAAAAGCGTGGGCGTTCTTAGATATTATGATTTTATGATAAGGTAAGCAAGATCGTTTTTATATTCCGATTCATAAGATTAATTCAATTAACTATTTTTTTTATCCAAAGATGAAATGGAGGCAACTTCCGATTTTTTCTGTACATCAAGCGTCTGTAGGTACAGATACAATTGATATTAAAGAGTGAAAAGTATGTGACTGGACCGGGTCCCCGGTCCAGTCACA
>JAGDQP010003210.1:890-32310 GCA_022664845.1 Lepisma saccharinum
TCATGCACGGTTTAATGTGCTCGCTCACCAACGTGGAAGCAGCCAAGAAGTTCCAAGTACTTTTCGCTTTTTCACTCTAATTTAATACTTCCATGACTCGAAACTTTGTTATATTTTAAGTTACAGCCCTTCCACACACGTTGGAAAAGATTACATTTTTTCATGCCCTAAAGTAAAGTGTACCCAGATACTTCTATGTTTAGCAGCTTTGAACTTCCTACATACAGTAAATAAAAACTCGACCTTTCCACATAAATTATGAGCAACTCAGTGGTACTTTAAATATTAATATCCTACTGCTTCTAAATACAATACGAACTTTATTAGGAATTATAGTAAACCGTTTGTATCAATTTCTATTGCAATAGTGATTGTACAAAAGCTACAGAAGAAACATCAGGTACACTTTATCTCAGCAAGATGCGATAGAATTTCTTGTAGCGATACTTTATTTATTTTATTTTGATTTTCTGATAATATCTTTATTTCGCATCATAAAAACAAGGCTTTAAAAATTCCCTGCTCCATGTTAACATCTTAATTTTTAGCATTCCGGAAGCACTGTTATCACGTGTTCAAGTCACCAGCGATGTGATTGGTAGATCAGTGCGTTGAATTCAATAAAAATAGGACAGGTTCTAAATAGGACGAATTGGATGAGAAGACTTGAATTCAAGAGATTTCCTGTGTGGAGTCTCTGACTCGTGACGTCATTTTCATCCAATTGCTTGTTCAACGCTCTTGTTCAAGCTTTATTGAATCGTGTACGAGGGGCTTAACGGGAACCTTTTAATTGATGCTTAGAGCACAAAAGTGCAATCTAACGCTTAACAATGCAACACGCGTATTATCTTCAAGACTTTACTGTATTTCTTGCCTTACATTTTATTGAACTGAATTTATGATCTTTTGTCAACTTTGGCTCAACTGGGATGGTGTAAGTAGATGATGGGAAAGGTACCGCCCACGACCTAACTAAAGGTACCATCCCGTCATTTTCCTGGTGACATTGAGGAAAACCCTAGAAAACATGCGTCAAGATGGTCGGCCACGGGGTTCGAACCCACGTAGCTACCTACCCATTGCCTATCCGAACTCTGTGATGTTACCGCTTGAAATACGGGGGCTGGGTTTGGATTTTATTGTTGCCGTAGTTAGAAAGGCACAAATAGGAATTGAGAAGGACCAATGTAGGTCTATTGCTTTGTCACTAAGTTTGTGCGCTAGTCCAAACTAAAACACAGCCAGCAATGACTCTGAATTTATTGATGGCCTTTAGGCATCTATGGGACAGGCTGAAATGGGGCACGAGAAACGATAGAAAAAGGAGTGAGCCAGAGTCTAAGTTGAGAGTATTTACCTGGCGTGACTGGGGGAAAATCCTGCAAAACCTGTCACGACGGACAGCTACTCGGACCGAATCCAGGATCTCTACCAACTGAGCTACGGCCGCTCGATGCCAAAGCCTCACTGTTGCAAAATTTGAGTGTGGAATAAACACAGTGCATACAGATGAATGAATTTATCTCGTTCACTAGCCGTTCCTCTGTGGTGCCTGACCAATCAAATGGTGGTAAAATCCAAATAAAAGGTGTTCCAGCTTTAACATATCTTTATATTGTATACCAAATGAAAAAAGTTGGAATATTTTTTAAAAAAACTTTAAAAACACAGCTTTCTCTTGATACCTTTGACTTTGTTCGTTAAGCAAACAATTGTATCTTATGCCCTATGCATTGAAACAGTTATTGATTCAACTTATTAAAATAGGTGTAAAATTCCAAGAAATCATGATTTTGTAGCAGTTTATAAATATGCCGGCCTGAGACAAAGTTACCCAAAGTCTTCAAATAAATATCAAGATTAATAAATACGTGCTGATCATCTTCCTTAATGTCTTCGAGGGTGATTTTCTCGAGAACTAAGTGTTTGCATTTTATTCTGCTGACTTCCTTTGGCTTTGGTTAGCATTTGCAACATTTTACACACGTTTCACGAACATTCAATGCCAAGTGAGCGAAGGTGGGTTAGTTTGTGGTCCACTTTTCACATTATCAAAAATACTTTATTTACTCACTCCCTGTGCTGACGTTACTTCCGGGATTATTTTCTCTTCCTAGATGGACGCGTAGCCTTCTCGCTGAAGTATTATTCCTCATTGGGTTAGGTTAGGTTAGATTAGGTCAGATTCGGTTATATATGCGAATTTTAAACATTTTTCAAGTTAAGATACCTCTTGTTAGGCTAGGCTAGGTTAGAAAAATCACGTTACATATATATTGGTTCATCAACCACTTTTACCGGCTTCGGAATGACTCCCGCGAGAACAACGTGAGCGTGCGGTGTGGAAAAAGACGCTACAACTCCAGAATGAAACACGCGAGTCCTTGCATAAGCAGCACTCCATCTACATTCCTCGCTGAAGGGATGTTAAATTGTTAATGAATAACTGCTTGGCCACCCAATAAGGCAACTTCGATCTGAAGAGCTTCCAGTTGAAAAGTGCTGCTATTTTTTTTTTTTTTTTTTTGTCATTTTCACAGGATATCCAGTCTGTTGGCAAAATTTCAAAGTAAATTTCGTTATGAGCTCATTGATAGTTTACTTGTAAGAATTCTAGACTTGTGCTCACTTTGATGAGTGCTTTGTACCCTTAAATTTCCTTTTTTCCTGAACACCCTATACAATACATGTAGAAAGAAAACTGTCAGTCTTTGTTTTGACAATTAGTATGTGACATTGACAATAGCATTAGTACTTCTTTCTTTTCTTTTTTTTTTAATTTTACAATCGGCCATTTTTGAAGTATGCACATTCTAATATGTTCAAGGTTATTATTTATGTTGATGTAGTAAGATAATAAAAAAGGGTTATAATTTTGCATTTTATTTATGTCTTTCTTTTCGGTTGATTTATCTTTGACAGTATTAATCCTAAAGCCATATACACGACGAGAAAGCTCACACTGTAAAATAAACGTACTTTAAACTCGTGTTGACACAGCATTCCTTGTTACATAAAATAATAAATATCATTCAGCAGTTTTCATTTGTCTTGTATTTTTTAGATTTACGTCATACTTTTCTTTCAGAGAGTTAATTCAGAGAAAAGGTGAAAAAAAATCATAGTTTTAGGAGAACACGTCAAACAGTTCGGCCCGTAAAACAAATGTACGAAAAAACAGTACAATAAACTTTTATTGTTTTCTTGTTTTTCTGTTTGTGACGCTTTTTGCGTAAGAAGTGAATGATTATGAACGAATATAAAAGAAAAGTTTTCCGTGCAATACTGTCCTGCTTCAAGCCTTCTACAAGATCATCCAAAGCAGAGTTCCTGAGAGCTGCATCAGGTATGACCCACTTTGTTTACGGCTAGAAATTAAGAAAACAAATGACGTATATTCTATCGCTGACAATTTTAGGATTACTTTGAGTAAATCATTTTATCTCATTTTATTTTGAAAATATTCATGTCCCACAATATACAATATTTCTGCATAAGTAATTTTAGTCAAGATGTTAGATTAATCTTCCCTCGGTTTTAATTTGATTGTAAAAAGTTTGATTCATTTGGAGTTTTATTTTACAATGAAGGTTAATAAAACCACAGGTAAGATGATAAAACGTTAGTCAATTATTAAAAGAAGATTAATTAGAAATTTTCAGATTTATGGCTGAATGAAACCAATTGCTATTCTAAACCCCGCCCCCACCCTCTAAAGTAGGTTAACCGGCGAAAGGGTTGCTACAATAATATTTCGACTGCTTACATCATATTGTTTTCCATAAACAAAGAAATCGTTCTTCTGAAGATTGTACTTATATTTCTTTGCTCCAGGACAATCTATATAACTTTTATTGATTTACGTTAGTATCATAGGATAAGTAGCTCCAAATACTGAAAGGGTCAGATCAGTGCGAACAAACATTATTGTTTATCGTATAATTAATTACCCACACAACGTTTGACTGACTCAAAAGTGAATCAAGCTTAAGGCTGATTTTCATGAACGCTTGCGTTGCTTGCGACGTTAAGGTGAGTAGCTAATTGAAATACGTGTTTTATTACGTCTAACACGTGTTTGAATTGGCTATTCACCCAAAACGCAAGCTTCCAAGGAAAGTAGCCCTTACTTTCACAAGTGAGACAAATCAAGCCAAAAAGGTTTTTAAAAAAAACTTGAATCAAGCAGTCTACTTTATAAGAATCAAGGTTGAATAACCTTGACAGATCAAGAAAGATAAATATAATGTACTTCTTAAAAAATAAAAGTGTTGCCCTTGGTGGAAATCGAACCGAGGATCATTGGCATATCAACCCGATGCTGAAGTCACCAGCTCACAAAATCACACGCCCTTGGTGGCTTTCCAAGCCTTATTTATACTTGGTTTATCTATCAGATGGCAAGAGACGCCTGTGATTGGCGAAGATGATCTTACACGAAACAGTCGTGACACGTGGTGGGAGCGAAAGTGCAACGAAACAAAATTCAAATAATTCGCAAACTTCCTCGCATGACTACTTATTCCAACAAGTTTGAATTACGTTAATTATAGGGCCTAGTAACCGAGCCACCTATGTTTTCCAACTTGTTAGTTTCATGCTCATTTATTAAGTTCAACAGAATATGAAGTTTGACAAGCTCAAAGCAAGTGACTGAAAACCTTGTTGCCAGCTGACATGCTGTCTGGGTAAGACCTTAATGAAGGTTTACAAACTACTATTACATTAGGAGCAAAATAAATAAATAAATAAACGTTTTAAAGACATACTTTTCATAAACAATTCGTACTAAAAAGTAAAAGATAAGTTTGTTAATGCATGACTAAAAAGCAAAGCAAAGGACACACTCTCATATACAGTCACTTTATAAATTCTTCAATTGGCGCACCCCATGCTTTTTTTTAGTCATACATAAAGAATATATTTTTACTTTTTAGTACGAATTCTTTGTGAAAAGTATGTCTTTAATTTATTTTTTTTTTTTTTAGTTATTTCGGTGTTCGGATACTTTTTTTCAAGCTAATATTTTGTGACCCAAATCCTAAAGTGTTCTGCAATCAGTCAAACGCAACATTGTTGAAAGCTAGTATTTATTTTAGAATAAAGAAGTTCATATTAAAAATATATTAAAATATGCTTTTAAAATATACAAAAGTAACAATGGAATATTGTATTGTCACCTGATTTATGCTGCTGTGTAAAATTTCATCATTGTATGACGTCGGGAAATGAGTTAAATAAACGTTGCAACATTTGAGGACACCACGAACCATTGTGAACTAAAGAAAAGTCTATAATAATAATGCTGTACAGGGTGTATCAAAAGTCAAGGAAATAAGGGTAGCTTGAAAGAAAATTTCAGATTTGGGTTCAAACTCAGAGACCTTTATTTTAAGATCGTTTTTAATCGTGTAAGGAGATAAGGTTCCTTTATGGTATTGTTACATATTCTTCTTGTGCGCTCGGATTTTTCACACACTACCGCTTAGAGCCTAGAAGATAGAAAAAAAAAACTGACTTCCTGATTTACCTTTTCGCTTTCAATTCGTTGAAATTACAAACTTTCCAGATGGTATCTTAAACCAAATCTGAGCTAAGGTACAACTTAGGCTGAGTGCATTTCAAAAAGTACCATATGAAAAGGTTGTAGTCTCGCCAAATTAAAAGCTTCAAGGGGCCGTGGTGGTTCAGTGGTATAGCGCTCACTTCTTGAGCTTCGGGTTCTCGGTTCGATCCCGGTTCGTGTCATTTAGGCTTTGTGGTGAACAAAGACCATGTATGTCGGTATTCTGCGAGTTATCTCGTTTCCTCTCACCAATTCATCCCATCATCATCCATTCGGCTTAGTATTTGTAGGTCCAGGGATTGATCCCAGCGACTGACTATCCTGACTGAAGTTTTTCCAGGGAGTGTTACCTACAAAATAGGCCCTGAGCCTCAGATGACTAAAGGCTTTAAAATAAATTTCAATTTCATTGATCCATTCGGCTCGAGCCTAAGTTGCCTGAAGGCCTTAAAATTAAAGGCAAATTGACAGAGGAAAGGTGAATCAGGAAGTCAGTTTCTATCTGCTTTCATTTAGTGTGTAGTGTCTACTAGACTCTGAGGGTAGTGCAAAAATGGTACAAATGAAGGTTGTATTGGCACAATTAAAAAATAATAATAATAAATCAAGGTCTGCAAACCAAAATCTGAAGTATTTTCTTCAATTTTCCACTATTTCGCGATTTAGATAGTGACTTTTGATACACTCTGGCCCATACTCGCCCGGCCAGGCCAAAAGTTTCCAGATACCTGGGCGGACAAAGCAAAAATCCTGTGATAGCCCAGTTTCGTACCCTTTCCAAGCAATGCACCAGACCAAGATATGAAACACAAGTCTACCCCTGCCTGAAGTATACAGAGAGAATGCCGTAGCATGCGTAAGCACCCGTAATTATCAAAGGTACAAGCAAGAGCGATTGTTCCCTCCCATATACTTAATTTTTATCTTTATCTTTATCGAAGGTGTAATAAGAGAATGAATACAATTTTCTCCTCAAACAAAACTGTTAGGAGGAAAATTCGTCTCTCCCTGATTCCGTAACCTTGTTTTCTGTTACACGAGGAGTAACAACATTTTAGTGACAAATTTCGCCGGTACATTCCGGATAACAAAACAACAAAAATGTTATATTTATAATTTATTCATTTTCCCTTCATTTTCGACATACAGACGTTCCAACCTGAAGCCTAAAATCAGGCACTTAGCCAAGGAGGGAGGGGGAGGGGGGCAGCCACGCGCCCTCCGTACGGAATGACATTAGTCCTGATTAAATAGATGCAAATAGGAGGTTTGTTGGTTGGCTGGCACATGAGCACGCATTCCCTAATTGGAACAGACAGTTTGGCCTAGTCACATATTCGCACAGAAAACGCATGTTTACAAAGAATCTAAAGGACAAACTTGAAATTCCTGATCTAAAAAGGACAAACCGCTTCAGCCATAAATCATCACTTCTGCTCAGCCTCTGGTAAAAGAGAAACAATATTGCCAAACTTTAAATGACGGGAATGAACTTCCCCTTCTCTCTCCTTTTGTATCCTTTACAGTTATCTATGAATGACCATTAAACATCCAAAATAGATCGAACTTCGAAGACACGACATTTCTTAGGTATTTCAGTCGTCACTGTATATGATATCAAAGATGCAAGTGCGGGTATAAAATTTGAAAAATCGATTAGATATTTATGTGTCACCTAAAATGACTATAGATCTGATTTTCACCTTGTCTATATTATTTCGCTATCTTCTGGATATTCTTTGCTAGGTGACTGGATATAATAGACTCTGAATATTCTTTGAATAATGGCCTCGAATTTCTTAAATCTAGTGGCTTGTCACGTACGCAAATTTATTGCACGGCTAGGTATATAAAGACATTCTGACTGAATTTACATGTTTTTCAGTTTCACCGCAGGTAAAACCGGGATGGTACTTACTTCAAGGGCTTGGTAGGCAGCTTGTGCTATTTACTTTGATTGCGTTCTTGTCTGGGTCGAGAGATAACACCCCTCCTTAGATAAGCTTAAATCTAAAAGCCAGTTAGACCAGAAAAACAAGAAACAAACAACAATCCGATTTGAAAGGACATTGGCATGTTACGCATGTTTCCAATTTCAAAGTGCCGACCTTAGTAGCCTTGTGGGCTACAGCGTTGGGCTGCAGTTCAAATCCCGACTTTGTAAAGTGTCGGTGAGCCCCTTCTTTTCCTGTACCCTTCAAATATTAATTAATACATAATTTTACGTTAACAGTAACTGATAATTGTTTACGAATTTAAATTTTAATTCATGACCTTTAGACATCTATGGCTCAGACACGGATAGATATGGGGAGTGTTGCGGGAAGGATTTCTCCAAGGAATATTTTGAAGGTACCTGATGTGACTGAGGAAAAACCCAGTCCGGATGGTCGACTTTAGTATCAAATCCAGAACATCTCGAATGCGAAGCCAACGCTCTACCAATTGAGTTATCCCTATCAGCAACAATCGTCGGATCGACGTAGGACCAACGGAGGCCCAACCGCATAAGTTGGGCCCGACGATTCTTGCTGATAAGGATACTCTCGTTGATAAGAATTTGCGCTGTACATTCATTTTGTTTCTTTAATAGTAGAGATGGGTCGATACCAGAATTTCTTGATACTCAATACTCGTTACCGATACTTATTTCTGACCTTCGATACTCGATATTTTCTTCAACATTGTTCTACAATTCAAATGATACAAATTTAATTAAAAGTAATTAAGTAATATATAAATTAGAGATAGGTCGATACCAGAATTTCTCGATACTCGATACTGGTATTTATTTTTGCCCTTCAGTACTTGGTACTTTCTTCAACATTGTTCTACCCCACACAGCACAGGAATATGCTACGAATATTCTTTGCAAGTATCGGTAGTGCCGAGGTATCGAAAGTATCGTGAACCCATAACTATTTAATAACCAGGAAATCTTTGATTGGAAATTCAGTGCAGAAATTTTCCAAACTGTACATTCGTTGTAGGCAGGCACGTATCAAGAACTTGGTTTTGGGAGGGGTCCAAGGGCTTCCGGGGGGGTCCAAAAAGGGCATGATTTGTATATTAAATATGTATAATTACCCCTGAATTTAAACTATTTTTTCTTAAAACTGTGAATTTGGGGGGTTGGGGTCCTGATCCCACTGACCCCTAAATACGTGCCTCGTTGTAAATTGCTTTAATCTGATCCTGTAGTTATTTTTGTTCTTTTTCTCTTTTGACCTTAAAGCATACAATTCAGCTTCCTTCGAATCTAAGGCACAGCTATTCTCTTTGGGATTTGGTGTGCATATGTGCCAACAACACTAACGACACCTGGCAGGTGTTCAATTTGCAGGTGCGTCCAGTGTCAAAGCTATTTTCCTCAAGCTCTTGCGTTAAGCTAAGATTTCAGACATGCATAGTAGAAGCGGAAAAAGTACAGTGAACAAAAGTGAAACAAAATACTTGCTCAAGGTATCTTGGGTATTTTCTTTTTAAAAAAATCTGCAAGAATCAGTTATAGAAGTTTTAGACAACGAGACAAGTAATTTGCGCACAGATGAAATTCAAGTATCGTAAGCAGGGTTGACTGATTTGAATCGAGAATATGAGCATAGTGCGGAGGGTCCTACGGACACGGGTAGAAGTCTGTTTCTCGATAGTCATTTGTCTAATCATGACATTGAACTATACGTAAATTCAAATAGTTCAATCAGTGGCAGTTATGAATGTAATTCATTGGAGGCGAGAAAAATATCCAGCTGAAACCGTCGAAGATTATTTTCGATGCTCTGTGTATCTCCCGTATCTTGATAATCTTGTCGCCGAACTCAAAGTACTGTTTCACAAACATCAAGCGGAATGCCGTATTATCTGGTGCCAAGCAAAAATTGCAGGTGAAGGTGCAGACTTTCAATTATAGCGATCATTTCCATGAAAGAGTATTCTTAACCTCGAATTTGAAATGTAGCAAAGCAAGTGAAAGAAACTTTCTCTAGCGGAGTGTCCTCGTACTGCTGTTGACACTCTCTATACACTGCTGAGAGGAATTGTGTCCTAATGTTTAGACTGTGTTGTTACAAATTCTCGTAACATTCCTCCAATACAACCTGCGCACCTGAGCGTTGTTTCTCAAGTTTGAGGCATATTACTTCAAATGTTATCCTCCCTCTTCAAGGACAGAAATGAGCTTAATTGTCTGACACATTTGAGCCGCTCGGGGGAACAAAATGGTAAGCGCCATAAGAAAATGTCCACAGTATATTGAAAACAAAATACAATGGTGTCTAAATCTTGAAACTTCGAGCGCAAAGTGTTTGCCAGTTGTATGCAACAACTGCCTGTATACCTGAAAAGCATAAAGTTTGCGCTTAAAATTTCAAGATTTAGACACCATTGTGTTGTATTTTCAATATACTGTGGAAATTTTCTTATGGCGCTTACCATTTTGTTTCCCCGAGCGGCTCATTTAGCTATCAACAACGATGTTAATGTAATGCTGAGCTTATTCGAAATAGCTGGCTAGAAAAAAAACAACGTCTGCAAATTATACTGTAACATATGCCACTATTAGCAAAGTTTTCCGTTAATTTTAAAATTATTTTCCCTATTATTTTCGCTATTCTGTAAGGCAGTATTTCTGGCCTTACTATCCATCCGTTGATAGAATGCTTATAACACATACATATAGTTAAAGTGTATTTTGGAGTTATCCCATCAGAGTGAAGTAGCTTGTTTACTTACCCCTTCGTCGACACTTGATGAATAGGCACATACATAAAAAAACTAATTAGTAGATATGTAGAATTAAAAAAATAACTTTACAAATGCCTTCACTTTATCGACAAGAAAATTTTCCTTGAACAAACTGTGTAAAATCCGTTCTTTACAATGTCTGAATTGGTTTAGGCCTACTTAAACACTTAGTTCATCCCCCTCCCCCCAGTCATTCCCAAGTTTTAGCTGCGGGGCTATAGTCACTACGCCTTTGATTTTACTCGTTTCCCTAAGTCAGCCATAGAACAAGAGCTGATGAGACCACTTGTGCCCCTCTTTCGAAAATCCTGGCTACGAGCCTGCCCAAAATCCAGTCATTTTTAATTGTTAAAACAGAATATTTCTTAATAAATCAATAACATTACAACAAAATTACGTTTTCAAAATTTCATTTATATCAATACGCTCGAAGTTAAAATGTAGGCTAATCGAGTTGTTAATGTGGCAAATTTGATTGATTTTTTCAAACGTCTGTTTGTAAGTTAATAAGATATTTTGTAACCCGTAGTGAAGATAATAATTATATGTGAAGAACAGAATTAATTCTTGGAAATTGTGAATAATATAGATACGAAGTTCAACGCTGAGAAAGTTCGTTTTGAAGTTTTAATCTCTTTACAATACTTCATTCTGTGTTTCTAGATTATATTTTTCATATCTATATTCTATGGGGCTATAGAGAATGAAGATACGTCTTTTGATAAACTGAGTAAGTCGTTTGAATAAAACTTGGTATTATGTTGGCAACACTGTCAACTGATGACGTCACAGGAATACACCTCCGAAAATTTTGTTACACGGTATAAATATCCTAATGGATTTTTGTAATGCACATGAAAATCATATATACCAACTTTCTCATGCAATGCCACAAGTTGAACATAAGGACAAAATGTTTGCTGAATTTGTTTTAGTTAAACAATTTTCGAAAATACTGATATACATTATTTATTATTGCAGAATGCGGTCCATTACGGTCACATTTATTTGGTACATAATATGTTTATCAGTTCCTGCCTTGGTGACTTCACATTTGCAGAGCAAGTCTCTCGCATCACCAAGTAAGTAAAATACAAAAAATAAAAAAGACAAAATTTGAATTATATTATGTATTATTGATATAACATAAACAATTATTTGTAAAGTTATGTAGTTTTATGAAATATGAAAATCAGATTACAGCAAAATATATAGGGTGTATCTATGTGGATCAAATTTCACAGACGAATTCCTGACACCAGAAACAAATGAATAACTGCATGTAAACATGGTCCCAATTTCGCTTCATTTTCGAGATTCAGAGTTTTCCATTACCGAGCCGCCGTAGCTCAGTGGTAGAGCGTTGGCATAGTATTCGGGAGGTCGTGGGTTCGATTTCAGCGACCGATTATCCTTACTGAGGTTTTCCCAGAGTTTTTTCTGTCACGCCAGGTACCTTCAACATAGGCTTTGGCCGACACCTTCCCGAATCCTTTCCCCTCTCCTATACCGGCCTGAGCCGTAGATGCCTAAAGGCCATAAATAAAATTCAATTCAATTCAGAGTTTCCAAGTTGGCGCATGTAATCTACCGCTGACAATAATGAAGAAATTAATTCGCGATAAATCAGAAAGGAGGCACGAAAAGAAAATGTTGTTTGTGGGTGTTGCTTTGTATCAGTGTGATGCAGATTGGGAGGCAAAATTTCAAGTTTTCGGTTTGTCAGTGCTACCAACCATGTATAATTGTTAAATTTAAAAAATGGACTGTGTATTATGTTGTGGACTGGGATTAACGGTGCTGTGCAAATTAATGTTTTTCTGATATTTAACAGTTGGCAACATTGCTTCTTATGAGACGTTTATCATCCCTCGGGGCACGAAATGTACAACGAACTGACGTATAGTCCATTATAAACGTTTATACAAGGTTGGCAAAACTAACAACTGAAAATGTGACGTTTTTCCTCCCGATATGCACCATAGGGACTTACCGCAAATTATTCGTTTCTTCGCCATTGTTACCAGGTTGGAAATTTCAAAAATGAATTGGAATTGGACCCATAATTATATTAACTTATTTTCTTGTTTTGGTGTCGAATTCGTCTGTGAAGTTTGGTCCACATATTAAGATACACCTTTTATAAAGGGTTGGTGCCTATAAGCATTTGAATGTCCTCTTTGAAGATAAAAAAAAATAGTTACTAGTAAATATGTTGTTAATGTTTGTGGTTTCCAAAATAACTATTTTATCTGGTTTTACATGTAACTTTTAATCATGCTGGAAACTCCTGATCTTGTCCAGAATAGAATCCAATGGCCAACTTGCGATGAACTTGCGAGTTTCGTAAGTCATAGAATTAGTTAGTCATAGACGGTTCTGAAAAATTTACAAGATCAACCAACAAAGTGAAGAAACGACGTAACAGCAGTAGACTTCTTTGACAACTTATTAAAGACTTCAGTAATAATTACAAAACCTAGGAAAATAGGAACAAGACAAATACAAGAATCATAATAGCTTGACTCAGGAGGAGCACAATCTTTGTAACTCTTAATGTCACTGCTTTTAATCGAATGGGACTTAGTTGTTTTTAACGTAGCAAGGAAATATAAGATAGGAGGCAGAAATTTCGCCATGCTAAGCTTTTACATAAAACAAAGAAAAGTGTTTTGCATCGAGATGGCGATAGGGTGATATTTTATTTATCGAATATATATAAATACTTGAACAGAATTATCAAGCGGCCACGAGGAAGAAAGGGAAAGCCTTAAAAAGGGGGAAATCACAAACATCATGCACGCAATTTCTCTAGTCTGTTTTCGAAGTTCTTTGCATTTGTAAAATAGGAATATATTGTATGTTTCACTCTATGTATATTAATTTAACATTGATTAATGAACTAGAAACTAGCACTGTAACTATATATATATATATATAGACGTATATGCTATATGCTAAACGACGTGCACTTCAGAAGTAGAGTTCTAATGGACCACTAAGGAAGATCTAATAACGAGAATATTGTTTGTTTTTAATTCTATTGCAGAGAAAGTTGTGTGTTATCTTGGAACTTGGGCTACGTACCGTAACGGTAACGGGAAATTTGACATTGAAAATATTGACGCCAATCTTTGTACCCATGCAATCTACAGTTTTGTAGGCATCAACACTGATGGCACAATTCGATTTCTTGATAGCTACAATGACCTCGATCGTGGTAAGTACCAAACAAGTTATTATATTTTATATCCATTAGCGCAAGTTAAGAGCGGAGCAAGGATCAATTGTTGACACACTGTTCGGCATGAGTTTGTGCTTTGTGCGACTAGCGAATAGACACAAGGAAATATTACTGGGAAATGTCAGGGACCACGCAATACGTTAATAACAATATGCTATACACAACAAAGTAAATCATGTTAAGTATAATGATCTGAGAAAATTATCATTCAGGATTGTTTCTGTTATATAGTTATTATAAGTAAGGTCATATTGAGCAGACCCAAAAACTACAATCTCGCACACATTTCCAGAGATCTTGACCAATATCATCAGCAAGTGTAAATTATTTCCACTAGGACATTACACACATCTTTTGTGATTTTTTAAACACCACAACATGCTGTAGATAAAGCACAGAAACTGATGTGGACATATAAACTCATAATGTTATTATAGGTGGACATTCCAATTAACTGAGAGATAAACAGTAATTAATCTGAGAATAATCGTCAGTCGCATGAATAATTTACTTAAGGGGAAACATTAATAATTGAAACTATTGTTGCTTCAAGAAGACTCTCATATAAGGATGACTGCAAACTAGAAATCGCAACTTGATTAAACCCTTGGCGCAATGGAATTGTATTTTGTACCTTGAACTTTTGTTTTGTGAAGTCTTTTGCCAGGATGGAAGTTGTTTCCTTTCTGTCAAATTGATAAAAGGAGAAAGTTCTTAGAACAAGTATCTTTGTGACTTAATTAAAAGACACTCCACTTTCACTTAAACTTTCTCATTTCTTAAGTCAATCATTAACATATTTCTTCATTGAGGGCTATCTTTGCATCTTATTACAAGTTGCTAATGCAATGCTGATCAACATAATTGAATCGTAATTAACAAATATTTCAAATTTTCTAAAAAGCTATATCTTTATGAGTTCACATCATATATTAAATCTATACTCACATGGTATAATCTAGTTTTCTACTAATTAATCTATCACTACGTACATATTTCTTGATTTAGAGGAAAGAATAAGAAGGAAATATAATAACTCATTGAAGTTCCACTCCACGCATAATTTTACAAAGTTTGAGTAAATTGTACAAATACTCGCAAAATAGCCAAATTGTAATTGAATTCAACGCTGTTCTTTTTCAATTCTTTGAGAGTAAGGAGTCGTTTACATGTTTTGAAAGTAATCTTTCGCCTTGAAAATGTAGCAATTGTCTTTAAATCTGACTGTACCTTTTCCAGGTGGCTTTAGAAGATTTAACGAACTCAGGAATATAAACCCAAATCTGAAAACTTTAGTGGCCATTGGTGGATGGAACGAAGGTTCAGAAAAGTATTCTTTTGTAAGCTATAAATATTTTCCTTTCTCGTTATGTAGCTAAGTTTAAACTTTTAAGAGTGTGGTAATCACTAATTTATGATTTTCTTCATAAATAGCTTTTTGTATATCTGAATTCAATACTCAATGCATGAATATTTTTTTTAAAAAATGACATTTCATTCGTTCAACTAATTTAATTAAATACTCAAGTCAGCTTGTCTTTAGGTGATTATTAATGAAAGTTATTTAGCAGACAAGTTAGTAGCAATGTCATGAAAAACATAAACATGATCTCTACACGTATATTGATTTAAGTCTGGCACTTTAAAAGTGTTATACTCTTGCATCAAATTCAATTCAAGCTTCATTCAAGTGGTTTTCCTCGTCATGTCAAGGCTACAACCTTCAAATATGACTTGATCGCTGTAAACTAGCGTTCCTGATTTTAGCGTGACTGACTTCACACGACAAGCCTGGATCAAGCGTGCACGCTTGACATGTTAAGGTAAAAGCAAATTTGAATCAAAGCTAACATACAATACTTCATTTAACCTTGACTTGTCAAATGTAATACACTTGCATTAATTTTAATTTCAGCCTGATTTGTCAAGATTTCACCCGCTTGAATCATGCTTTGTGTCAAGCTTGAAACAACGACTGTTAGGTGTAAACTAGCGTTTCTGATTCTAGCTTGATTCAGGCTTACCGACTTGATACTACAACCTTGCACACGTTTGACATAACAAGAGAAAAACAAGCTTGATTCGAGCTGATTTTTTTTATCTGCGAAGTTACGGAACCTTTTCATTTTCTAATTTTGTATGCGGTACTTTTTTTCTAAGTGTTTGCATCGCTGGTCGTGTATCCTATGTTCTGCACTGATATTTTTAAGACTATTATCATAGTCTAAAGAATAATACAGACTTATACCGCTTATCTATTTTCGTCTGCGCTAAAATCAATGGGTTTTTGCTTAAGACCACGTGCTTTTAATGCCTATCTGTTAGTAGCTCTGATGGCTACTACTGGAAAGAACCAGCTACTGAAAGTAGTCGCCAGACGGCCAGAGTAATCTAGCGGCAGGCTTCAAAATCACATGCTCCTAGCGCAGGAGAAAATATATAAGCGGGATAAGAATCTTATTAATTAGTCTATGCTATTATCATTTAACGATAATCTAAAGCAACGATCTCCAACAAAAGATGGCAGCAGTATCTCCGTATATCTCTAATGTATTTTCACTGTTACACGAAAATTCACTGCTGCTCCTACAAATTTAAGCCTAGAGAGTTCAAACTTTTAGAGAAGAAAGTTCATAACCAATTCAAGAGCATGATTGATGCAGATTTTTTTATTTTTGTTTTCCTTCATTGTTGTTGTGAATATCGAAACCTATATCAATAAAGCTCTTTCAACAATGAACAAAAAAGAAAATTAAAAATCGGCATCAATCATGCTCTTGAATTGGTTATGAACTTTCTTCTCTAAAAGTTTGAACTCTCTAGGCTTGAATTTGTAGGAGCAGCAGTGAAATTTCGTGTAGTTCAGTGAAAATACATTAGACATATAAGGAGATAGTGCTACCATATTTTGTTGGAGATCATTGTTTAGATTATCCTTAAGCGAGAAACTATAATAAGTCGTAAGCTCATATACAGCAAGTTATTATAGTCATAAAAGAATTACAGCTATCTTCGTTATCCAGATCTGAAGAAGTTATATCTGTAAGACTTCTGGTAAGTTTCACCAACCTGTGTTCAGTTATTTAACGAATTAAAGTTGATTAACGATTCTTTTAAGTCTAGCGAAGATTGGTGAAATCCACCATTCATTCATCTCTGTGTGTTATTCTTCTATTATGTGTGAGGTTTATTCTTTTTGCATACTCATTATTTGTTCATTTCAGATTACTCTAATCCATTGTTTACGCTTTTTATCTGATACTCATATTTTCGTTATATATTTTATTATCTCTCTTCTTAATTCTTTATACAAGTTGTTAGTTCTATTGTGATTGTCAATTCTCACTTTTGTTGCTGGGTAGAAGCTGTCCATAACCAAGTACTGGCAACTCTGCTTTAATATAACCAATATCTTTTGAAAACCTATTTATTTATTTTTAGGTTATAAATGACGTTAATTTAAGGCAAAAGTTCGTTGAAAATGCTCTGAACTTCGTTGTGGAACATGGGTTTGATGGATTTGATCTTGACTGGGAGTATCCATCTCAGCGAGGAGGTGCAAGTTCTGATAAGGTTGGTTTCGAATCACACTTTCCAATATTTTGTTTTGCGGAATTCACAAACCGTATTGTAAAATTGAAAGGGCATGTAGAATATTTTCCATTAAAAGAAGGATTTTATGAACTTTGGCGCTTTTAGCCTTTCCTAATAACAACATTCAAGTATTATTTCTGTGTACTCTTTCTTTTGTCACTTTGATATTGATGTTTGGTCCAAATTTCTTTTATTATTATTATTATTATTATTATTTTGCAGCTTGTTAGCGAATTTGAGAAATGGTTTCCATTAGCATATCTCTGCACAAAGAAAGAAATCTAAATATTCTGAGCAAAGGGAATGAATTATATAAATATTGGATAATCAGAATTTAATTTCAGGGATATAAGCTTCTAACATGCTGAAAATAAAAGGTTTTGCTAATCAATTTCTTAATGTAGCCAGTCTGTTTGAGATTTTCAAAATTAATGCTTTGTGTAATTCATTTGTTCTTTTAAAATATCACATTCTGACAACAACAAGATTTTGTGGCACTTTTTTGAATGAACTTTAGAAATATGTCATAAACAACCCGACGCTGTATATCATACCAAAGGAATAAAGTGTTGCAACTGCGCACTACCATTAACCCTAGAAGGACAAAGAGTAGCACAAAGTGGTTGACAGTTGCTGGGATGGTGTATTGGATAGAGCGCCAGCCCGTTGGCCCGGCGACCAAGATTCAATTCCTGGCGAGGTGATGATTTTTTTTTAAATCTTTTTTTCCAAAGAACTTTCTTTGTACTTATAACAATTACTCTTTTTTTTTTTTCATTTTCAACATTTCATGGGAATGGGTTAGAAGTTCAGATTAGATGCTTTTACGTTATATGCATTTTCAAAATTTTATAAATTTCACGAAAATAGGTTAGAAAAATTAACTTCGATGATTTTATAATGCCAAATCATCAAAGCTCCTAACCCGACCATCTCAGATTTTCACGAAAACTGGTAGGATAGTAGATCATAGTAATGTACGTTTGTAAAATATTAGCCCTTAGTGATACACGGTATTAATACAGCAGGGTTGGAGAAAAACGTAAAAAAATTATGCACACAAGGCCGACAACAAAATTCATAACTTGGCTTCTAATTCTGATAGAACATTCATCTTTAGCTCATTTTGAAGCTAAGGATACAATTTTTTTAATGAAAAAATACTAATACAGAAATATATTGCATTTTCATTTCAAGGTCACATGATGTAAACTTCGACCCTGAATATCTAAAAAGAAAAACCTGCATTTTCGATTTATTTTAGGAATAAAGTATATTATATAGTTAAATGCAATCTATCGCTGGTGCAAGTTTCAATTTAGTATTACTTTGGCAACAGAAGTATAAAGAAATATTCAGTACCCAGCCGGCACATATACGTGTTTTGCACGTCGAAAAACCGTCATCGACGTTGTATTTTGGACGTCGAAATGACGGGAAAATGTTACTTCTATCGATGTTGAATCTACGTCGACAATAAAGGTGAAATTTACGTGAAAAGAACGTCGAAAATTAATGAAATAACGTCATTTCCACAAAAATGTGACGACTTTTAGAATATCACTTTAAACGGGAATGCATACTACAACTTTTAAAACACAAAAGCGTTTATTTGACACTTCTGTAACATATTTTCATTGTTATACACCATGATCAAAATTTGGTTGCAATGACGTTGTGTCTACGTCTTTTCGCCTTCGTCGATTATACGTCCACAATTTCGACCAACGACGTCATTTCCACGCAAATGACAAATTATCGACGTTGATTCGACGAAAGTGACCGACTCGACGTACCTGCGGCGGCTGGGTATGGAGTTAAACTTTTCTTGCACTAAACATGCTTAGTGGCAAGTTCAGAGATGTATGAAACTCTCTCTCGCCGTGTAGTTCCCATCTGACTTTGGATATTGTGTGATAAACCAGTAATACAAGGGGCTGGTACAGTTTTTGTGGACATATACTTCTGTGATTAGCTGGGTTGCCACCCTTCACGAATTTTAAAGCGTTACTTTCATTTTGTAATACGTCCTTCTTTCATTCTTTTGCTCTTGACCGGTGATGATACAACACCATTTAAGTTGTCATTCAGTAACTGTAAATCTCATCCTGTCCTGTATGTTCACACTTAAGTGTCACTTTCCTCATCAATTGTCATGCTTAGACCTCCTTCGAAAGTAACAGCATCCCCTTTGTTTTCTACTAATTTAACTAACTCTATGGTTTACGGAACTCGCAAGTTTATCGCCGCAATAACAAACATTCGCCCCTGGATTCTATGCTTGGCAAGATCAAGTCACTTTTTTTTAGCACGAACATCCACCTCTTCAAGATTGCCTCTAATACCGATATTGTTATCCCAACGACGTCTCGATTCTCCCAACGGCCTCTTTCTCTCCAACTTACGAACCACGATGATATAATCTGTTTTCCCCATTCGAGCTCATTTATTTCCTAAATTATCACAAATCATGTGATCACTGGCCAAATGTAGCAGTTTTTGTAATCATCCATGATTGCACGTTTCTTAGCTGTTTCCTACTCCTGCTGCCTCCTTTCATGTCAAATGGTATTCAGCAATGTGCCTTAGTGTATTTCGTACACATTGTCTCGCACGCACTTCTCGAATGATTCAACTTACCAGGGTTCCCACCTTCTTGTTCAATGAAATTGAGACATGCTATGTATCTGGGACCTGGAGGCAGGGGATACTTCCATGGATAATTTTACCATTTGTAAGATTTAACTTTTCTTATTTAGGAACATCCTAAACTTTGGAAGTTAAAAGTTACTACTTAATTAGCTTAAATAAATTGTACATTTCTTACCATTAACCAAGATTTTTCACTCGCATTTTGAAAATTCACCTTCACCGTTAATTAAAAATTTTTTTTTGACCTTGTGCGCATATTTTTATGTTTTTTTTTCATGTTGGCAACCCTGCTGTATTAATACCGTGTATCAATGAGTGCTAATATTTTATATATGTACCGGTACATTACTATGTCATCTACCATCCTACCAACTTTTGTGGAAATCTGAGATGGTCGGGTTGAAAAGTACCTTTTTTGTGATGATTTGGCGTGGGATTTCCCATGCGCAATACAAAGTCCAGAGAACACGTTTAACAAAAACGCGTGGATTTTCCTCCAACACTCAGGCAACATCTGTTAGCGTTGATGTAACTTTAGTTATGAACTAAGGCGATCGGCATGCGTGATTAAGTGCCATGACAGTGTAAGTACCTGGTAGTGCTCGCAACGAACAAGTCAATATCTACCAAAGGCATTAAAAGACAGAATCTGAAAGTCCAAGGAAATTCTATCTTGATATCCGCCTGAAACTAGTAATTATTTTGTCTTGTTCCCACATATGTTGTCCCAAAAGTAATGAGAATGATTCTGATTTTTTTTTTTAATTGAAGTTAGGTTCAAATACACTTACAACTTTACAAAGTAGTTCCTTTTCGAGTCTATACACAAAGTCCAACGTTTCTGCCACTCTCTGTAACAGCTCTAGAAGTCTTCAACGGAGACACTGTTCAGCGCTCTTGTCACAGCCGCTTGGACGTTTGCGATGGTTCCGAAATGTGTTCCTTTCAGGTCATACTTGATGCGAGGGAACAAAAAGAAGTCGCACGGGGACAGGTCTGGGCTGTACGGTGGTTGGGGAAGCACTGGAATGTTTCTTGTAGCCAAAAATTCTCTCATCGCCAACGCAGTGTGGCTTGACTCATTATCGTGGCAAAGGATCCCGGTGTTCTTGATCTCTGCCCGGACGCGGATGACCCCTTTTCTTAACCAGTCTCGACGTAAAATGCTGCATTTACTATCTGTCCGGTCGGAACAAATTCCTTGTGGACGATTCCTTTACCATTAAAAAAGACAATCTTCTCTTGCATCATTGAAAGCCTTATGTCATCGTAAAACTTGAGCAGACGATAGGCTTCCTTTGTGTACGCTTGTCGTAACATTTCAAGTGTTTCCGACGCATTTCCCCCGAGTTTCACACAAAACTTTATTGTATAACGTTGTTCACGACTACGCTGCACTTTTACGCGTGACGCGTCACTAAGACAGCACCTATATTAACGGGCGATCCACACTCTGCGAAGGCTCAGAGGCGACTGAAAGATGCCTGGCTGTATACCTGAGATCCCTCACCACACTCCCAGGGCGAGCAATAAGTTTTCCAACGCGCCTGGCGGTCCAGAAAAAAATCATTCTCACTACTTTGGGGACAAATCCTGTATTTATTAACAGCAGTTATTATTTCCAGCACTTCCTTGAGCCAAATTCAAATGGTTATTAAACTCACAAGGCGGCGCGCACATCGACCGTGCAGAGTGAAGTATGCACAAATATATTGGTGTGCAGCTAGCCTAATACAATACGCTACAGTTTAAGTTCGCGAAAGAACAAAACTGACATTTGAATGTTGTTTTCATTGCAGGCAGCTTTTAGTTTGTTACTACAAGAACTTAATGCAAAGTTTCAACCACGAGGTCTGCTTCTATCTGCCGCAGTAGGGGCTGGAAAATATTCCGTCGATCTTTCCTACGACGTTCCAGCACTCTCAAAGTAAGACACGGAACACGTAAATACTTCAAATATACACTGATCGACCATATTGATGGTCTTTTATTATTTTTATAAATGCATGGGTCAAAGCGAAAGTGGTGTAAGACTAGGCACATTGTGTTCATTTCGAGAAATAAAGTATTTGATTCAATTTCTTATAACAAATTCCACAAATTGTTTTCGATATTACGCTGTAGAATCCTCAGGCGTGGAAATAACACTTTCTGAAGTGAAGCAAATAAATCCGCCTTGGGTTTGAAGGTGGTCTTTCTGTGGGGGTGCTACGTGTTCAGTGCACCGAATCACGGATAATATCCGGATGATTGGTAAAATCCGGATCACACAAAATGCAGATGATCCTTATTTTCCGTCATCGGCCATCTGGATATCCGTTAAGCAGATTTTTTTTCATCTGAATCTAACTATCCCTACTTTAAACAGATTTTATTGCGTACTTTTGACTTCTACTTAGCTCAAAATTCTCGAAAATATTAATAACACCATTAATGCTTTTATTTGGGTGCCATTTATGACGTCACATGTGTTAATAAAACAAATCTCTTTTCGTTGAACTAATTTGTGTCACTTTCGCTTTTACGCATCCATAAAATTCAAAATTAATTATATTTCTAGGAATGTTTTTTCCTGGAAATTGGACAAAATTGTCTAGTCATTATATATGCAAGTTTATTTCCTTTGAGTAATGTACAGTACCAATGCTACTGAGAAACTATTGGATTACAATCATAATTCGTCTTCATATTATTTGAGACTGAAATCAGTAGACTATGTTGCCGTCTTAACTCAAACCACCGAGTCACATGACCGGTATTTTTAATCATTTTACAAAATTCAATGACATAGGCTAGAAAGATCGGATTAGATTTTATCTTTATACGCATTTTACAAAAGTTGGTTAGAGAAGTCAAGTTAAGACTTTTTATTATTATACGCGACGTAAAAACCAGGCACTTGCAAAAAAGGATTGTTCTTCCTCCAGAGTGGGTCCCATCGGATCATCATCTGTTACCAACCCCCTCAACTACGTTGATGAGACGCTCCTGAAATTAGGGTACAAGTGGTCTTATACATAAAGATGAATGCAACTGATTCAGAGATATCTTCTTAACCTTGATTCTATCGTTCATATTGTTAATACCATGGAAGATAAAATTTAATATGTAATAAAGTAATTGACCGTAGTTTATACTAATTATGGAGAGACTAATAAATATCTAAATATTTAGGATTTTTTAAATAATAAAGTTCAATCATAAAAAATAATATCTTTCCAAAGTTATTAGCTACAAAGGGAAAGTGTAAACGCTGACCTATAATTTTTAATCTCTAGTAAGAAACATACAGAAGAGTAATTGAAAAAATTAAATACTAATTAATTGCAATTACAACCAACGTGATTTAGAAAGTATACTTAATAAGGATGGGAAGTGTGGTTTATGCAGTTTCCGGACAGACACTGCAGAATGACAGTTTGAAGGATTTGTGTGTGAGTACTGACATTTACTGAAGAGGGCTCCTCGCTCGAACAATCCCATTTTTAACATTTTTTTTTCAAAATATTTAAAAAACTAAGAGTATTATCAAAAATGTAAATTCATAGCACACTAGAACTTACGAATTACTATGGAATGCAATGGACAGCGATCTCGAGATCGTGTCCATTGACGAGTGATACGTTTTCAAAGATTGTGACGTCATTATTTAATTGAAGTCTGAGCACTCATCAATCGACAAGTTTTCCAGATCGCTGTCCATTGCATTTCATAGTAATTTGTAAGTTCTAGTGCGCTATGAACTTACATTTTTTATAACACTCTTAGTTTTTGAAATATTTTGAAAAAATGTGGGGACTGGAGCGAGGAGCCCTCTTAAGGTTAAGAGAGTGTTGAGTAATTTGGGTTTGACTGGTGATACGGGTCCGAAATCTTGTAGTATATTGACATATCCACCACATCTTTTCCCCCTGCCTTTGATCGTTAGCTAACATGTTTTTGCTTTCAGGTATTTGGATTTCATTAACGTGATGACGTACGATTTCCACGGTTCATGGGAGGCAAAAGCAGGGCAAAATGCACCACTCTATGCAAGTTCTGTTGACACTGATCCCAACCTCAACGTGGTAAGAGTCTATAACATATGATTTACGTAATAAAAATATATCTAATCTTTTTTTCAGCTTCTTCAGGGTAAAAAGAAATCAACAGGAAGGAAGATTACTCGGGACAAATTTGGTTTCTTTCATAATAGACTGCGGTCATATCCTCTTTGTCATGGTAACCATCCTTCCCAAATAAACGGTGTGGACATAAGGATATCACCTAATAACCAGCACAACTATGAGTCGTACAAACAAACGAATGAGATAGCATAATGTTCCGTTTTTATATTTAAAAAATAAAAGCAAATCTTAGTATTTTTAAAAGTAATACACTGTGGGTAACTCATAGCTTCACGTAGAACGTCAAAGTGAAATTGGAATTCTTGACACGTTCGCTGTAGCATCCCTGCGTCAAATATTGCAATGGTTGTAATAATCCTTCGTTGAGTACAAATTATCCATAACATATTCCCATAAAAAGAGATGCAGAAATTATGTTGAGTGAACGAGAGAGACAAGCAACAACACCATCACCATCCAGTTCATCACGGAGGAAATGTTTTATCAGAAAAGTCACAAACGAAAAGTACCCAGTGCGGAAGGCACAAAACACAACAAAGAATTATGTTTAAAAAAAAACTGATTGTGATATCTCGTTAGTTTATTGCAAAGTAAAGTTGTGCAACAAATAATTATAGGGCACTATGTATATTTTTGCAGAATCACAGATAAAAAGATTTTCCGAGACAAATATAAAAGCAATCACTTATAATTTCGCCAGTAATAGTAGTAATGTGATAAGGCAGAAATATTGAAGTTCGGTCGCTTTCTCTGCGCGGGGCCACTGGTAGAAGTCCCGTTGAGGTCTATTGAACAGAGTGGTTCGGAGTCCTCCAAAACTTTAGGTCCTGTTTATAGAAGATCACCAGTTCGTTTACGATGTTAATAACAATTCAATTGATAAAAGTTCAGTAGTTAACAGTTGACAGAAGTTAAGAAAATTAAGATAGAAATGATTGAGAATATTCGGACACTGTTGATATTACAATGAGCGCAACATTCTCAAATATTTTCATTATGCGCGGGGAGCTACCTATAAACATTTTACTTGCTTACGCGTTGGTGTGGAGCCTCCTTAATACTTTTATAAGCGTTTACATTATACAACACCTATCACATAGAAGTGTTAAATCGTCAAGGGAGTTCTACACTAACAAACAAGTAAAATAAAACAAAAGATGGTCATCTGTCAACTTCTCATGTGCCTATCTAGGTATCTCTTTTTCTTAAAAATTTAATCTGTCCTTTCAGAACGCAAGCATTCACTATTGGATTCAGCAAGGAGCTTCTCCGGATAAAATTGTCCTTGGTATGGGCACATACGGTCGTTCCTACACTCTCAGCAGTTCAAATGTCAATACGGTTGGAGCACCAATCAGCAATGTTGGAAATGCCGGACCCTACACGTATCAGGGTGGTATGCTAGGCTACAATGAGGTAAGTTCACCAATATTTTATCTAACTGAAGTTATACACAAACACACACACCATATCAGTATGTCAAGAAAGAGGAGTCTATCTGTTAGACTATCCATAACAGGAGGAAAGCTGCAGGAAAACGATCATCTTAGCTTTAAAAGGGATGACTCCAATATTCATACGCTGCAGCCATGATAAAATTTTATCACATGTAGTAATTGCACTGCTATTTAAACTAGATATCCATGAACGGTGACGTCAAACGAACCACTACGTGTAACACACAATAACAAAGGCACAACAAAAGGCTTTGTTAGGCAAGAAAAGGGCGCTTTAACGGGTGCTCCTTATTATTGTTGATAACCTATCAAAAGCTATTGTGATATTCTTCTGGAAAGACTTTTCACAAGAGCTGGTAATTGTGAAAATTTGCCTACATTCATGTGCGAAAGAAGTGGTAATGAGACCTAGTTGGTTTAATGTGTCCGTTAGTGACGTTCCAATTCACTCCAGACATAACAATAATGTTGAGGTCCGGGTTTTCTGAAGTCCAATAAGTTCTTTAATACCAATTCCTCATTAAATTATACCTTCAGGATCTCTCATGAACAGTTTCCTTGCTTTTTCTGAAACAAACCATTCCCTTTTCACTACCGTTAACTCACCATACACTAGTTAGCTTCAGGATTAAGTGTTTGATGGATTGCGAAAGTAATTAAGATGAGTTTAAATGAATCATGGGGAAACCCATATCGTCATACACTTTTTCCTTTACAATAGAATGAGATGACCAATGTTTAAAATTCGCTTAACTACGCTGTAAATAAAAGCGCACTTCTTCCATACAACTTTTGATCACTTCTAGGTTTTCGTGTACTTGTTTTCTAGAATATGTCGTTTATACACCAGCGCACTCGTTTTTTCATGGAACTTCTTCAACATATGAAGCATGCGGCCGAATTTAGGTCTATGTTACGATTTCAGTGAAATTCTCTCTCTTATATTCTACAAATTGTCCTAATGAATTCTAGAATCTATCTATCACCTAGAACCGCTAGAAAAATAATAGAATATTATCTGATAGTGAAATTAATTGTTGTGACTCTTAACACAGATTAATTCTATTGAATAATGCTGATAACGAATATTACACGTGGAATATATTTTGTTATTGCTATTTACACTTATATTTGGAAGCCAGATTATAAGAATATTTATTATGGAATCTTGTAAGTATATCGTGGCTGTCCATTGGTGTCTATGCTGGACAAAAATAGTTCAATAGAAGTAGCAATATTTCAAGTGTTCGTGTAGGATTTTCATATTGAGTTTTTCAACTAGTTGTGTGAGCATCTGTGTTTTATTGCAGTTACTAGCCTACAGAGTAAATGCACTAAGACACCTCAAAGCAAATACAACAACATAATCTATTGAGAGGGATATGCATCTTGCTTTGATACAAAAGTCTAATAATACAAGTCGTATGTAACGTCATATTAATTAAGTTAATAATAAGAGTATCTTCATTACCCACTGCTATGAGTCTAAAACCACTTATTCGTCTACAACGACATATGGATTAGTCCGTTACAAAGATATGCTATTTTTCAAAACTGACTAGAAAATAATTTGATATTGGTAGCTGGTAATCAAGAATGTGTGATTTAAGAGGACGAGAGAAATAAGCCTTGTTACGGGTTTTTATTTTGTTTACGAAGGAATTTCAGAATTTGATAGATATCAATTATACAAATATACTAGTGGAAATGCATTGAAGAACGCCCAGTAAACTGAGGCAGATTCCAATGATTTTCGAAGCACAGAACGTGTGTGTAGCAGGTACGCTGATCTGAGTTTGAAAGTCACAGCAAACTAGCAACCTGCAGCAGCTACGTGACCAAGTTACTTATAGCACTACATCGAAAGCTATCTGCCAACACGGGAAGTGAATTTGGGTGTGAGATTCCGTTATGTGTGGATCACAGTGTGTGCCTGCAATGTCAGGAAGATAACAACGAACACTTATAGTGCAATTAAGTGACTTTCAACGGAGCCGTTTAGTGAGGCTACGTGAGGCCGTCTGGACGTTCCGCAAAACTGTAACTCACGTGAGTCTTGACCTAACGGTGGTGAAGAACATGAGAGAGAGGGGGATCCCAAAGCAGATGTTCCATCCTTAGTGCCACCCAATCTTACAGCAGGATAATGTGGGTCTCTACACTACTAGGGAAAGCAAACGTGCACTACATGGTGTACACCTTCTTCCCTGGCTCGCTAGGTCGCTGGACCTCAAACCCATCTAACACTTGTGGGACGTGCTGGGAAGAGCCTGGGCTCCACCCCGCCCCGGAAACGACCATCATTCGGCTATGCCAAGATGTACAGGGTGTGTAGATTGCTATATCCCAGAGAGACGTCCAGCATTCACATGGCAGGTTCCATGAGAAAGTAGCTGCTTGTGTGGGCGAGCAGGGTGAATACACTCGTAATTAATGTATGTTACTTCAGTTACCACCTATTTTTCAACATCGCCTAGCATCCACTTCGAGCGAAAATGATTTTTCTGCATGTTTCTACTCGCAGTCTTTTAAGGCTGCTATTCCCGGTGGTTTCTCCAACAGATAGTGGTGTAATATTGAATAGTGAATTTCTATGTTCGCAGCTCTTCCAATGAAAATAATAATAATAATTTTCCCTGGGAGGAAATGCCATATTGCTTCAAGAAACCTCCAGGGGTGGATTTCGGTCCTGGCCTGGCCCGGGCCGGGCCAGGCTAAATGTTTTCACAGGCCTGGCCGGGCCAGGCTAAATCCTGTTGTAGTCCGTAATACTTCAATTTTTGTTCCGTGGTAAACAAAAAAAATATTTTACGAAATCGATCGGAATAAAAGTTAAATTTTGTGTCAATTGAATGTTGAACTTATCAATACGTAGTTCCTGACTACATAAGCTCTCACAAGCATTGTCATGTCATACATATATCTTTATGCATGACCAGTTTGTTTTTTCTTTCTTTTCAGATAAATCTCTTCGCTGAATAATTGTACAGCTACAAAGATACTTTTAAAGTCTCCAGGGTATTTGAAACTAGGTTCCATATGCTATTATTAATCTTTATATTAATTATTAGAACATTTCTGGAGTATATTTGTGAGCTCTGGGAACAATACTCCTGGTACATTACGAAAGAAACGCTCATTCTTTTACAGATCCCTGCAATCGGGCCCGAATTTGGTATGTTCCGGCTCAGGCCCACATACAAAATGGACCAGCCCTAAAAGTGAGTAATTGTGTTCGAGCCCACTTTTCTAGCTGGGCCGGGCTGGCCCCGTTTTCCAAATTTGTATCGGGCCAGGCGAGTCGAGCGGAGATGCGGAATTTTCCTAATTCATACATCAGAAAACATCCCACAATAAAGTTTGCTAAATTTGTTACTAGACGTTAAATTTGTTCTGTTTACCGTGCAAGTCGTACAGCAGTTTAAGAAAAAGAAACAATATCTATTATCAGACATAATCAGAAGTGTTAACAGGTTTGTCTATTTACAAACGAATTTAGAAAACTATAGTGAACTTTATTTTGCATGCACCATTCTGGTAACTTTGACTTCGGCCCGTCGCGATTAAATGAATGCCATAATTGTTAAAATCCATAAGCATCCCTAGATGGGATCTGATCCTACGATCTTGAAGACGTTAGCCTAACGCCTCAGACCACACAACTACCTCGTCGGAAAAAACGAATTTAGAATTTAATTTATTTTTAAGGCCTTTAGGCAACTTTGGCTCAGGTCGGATGAATGATAAGATGAATTGGTGGAACGAAGAAAGTAGGAGGAAACGGAAGAACCCCGGGAAAACCCACTCACACGGTGTTTGTCCACCACAAAGTCCACATGGCATGAGCAGGGATCGATCCGACGACCCCTAGCGCCAGAGGTTAGTGTTCTACCAATTTAGCCACCGCGAGCCAAATGAATTTAGAGTACGAACATATGCGAGTCAATTATGTTTCAGGCTTCAAACTTCATTGTTATACAACAATTTTTGTAGTTCCTACTATTTATTTCAGCTTTAGATATTAAGTGCATTTCCAGAAGGACTCGATTTTTTCAACCACTTTGCACGCCCACGTTTGGGTGGGAAATTAGCTTCTGCGAAATTGGTGAAACTACGACCAATATTGTTAGGTGTACAAATATATCACTAGGTCTTTTATTTATTATTTTTTTTTTATTATTTTTTTCAAATTTAGGAGGCCTTTCTATATATGGTTGTTGTTGGTGAAAATCTGAGTAACAAAGAGATGGTGTGTTTTCCCTTCTTTCCCTGTCCTATCTCCTATTTCAACCATTCTTGTTTGCCACTGTGACTATAAATTATAAAAGCAACCACTTGCTGTCTTTAAAGAGATGGTACAGTTATTGAGAACATGAAAACTGACATAGCACCCAGAGGGCTGAAGAAGGCGGGGGGAACGAGATGGAAGGAAAGCTGTAAGCCCACATGCATACGGCTACGGGGTCTAAATAGTAGCAAAACATTGTGAATATTGCTTTTTTTTTCGGAAAGGTGAAAGCATAACCTCATGGGTTTATTTTTCCTTCTTTCTTTCTTTATTATCTCAGGCGCATCAATGAGTTACTTGTTATTACATCTCGTAAAAACTTCTGAAGGCTGCCCAGCCCCGCCGTGACAACAGGAAAGTTCATAGAGATTCTCTTTCGTTGTATTTTATTGCACCAATACCAGTTGTTTCTCTTTCTCTCAGCCGTGTTTTTGGTAAAAGAACCGAGGTTATTATTTCCTAGCGTTATTTAGTAGGATTTGTTCCACTACACCGCCGGCCAATGTCTAAATGAGCAGGTTGTCGGAAAATTTTAATAAGATGTGCAGTCTATAGTCAAATAATGCCGGCCAATTACTTCTATTGCCACTTCCCTACAATAAAATGTAGGTTCATTTATTTTCTTCTCGATTTTCGACTCATTTGATGTTGAAATTCGTTAGTTTGTTTCCTCTAGTGGGGCTGTGAATGACAGTTATAATTCCAGACGTTACCTGTGTGCGCTTTAATGTGTCAGCGTGTTTGTGCGTGTGTGAACAGTTTGTCGTGTGTGATAATTATCTAGGCAGCGTGTCTGATAATTTAAAAATAGGTTGATTTAGGCTATGTCCAGAAATTTGACGAATCGCTGCATCGATTTTGATCCACAAACATTTTAGGTAGGTCAAACAATGTATTCCATTGTTCTATTACTTTTTGTTTGAGCTGTATAATTATTTTGTGTTAGGTGTGAGTGTAGTCTCTGCACATGAGTAAAATTACGTCCAAATACATTTTCCTGTAATGCTTTGATTCTCGTCACTCAGCGCCGCTGCCTCCCATTTCCTTTTTTTATCTCTATTACTAACAGGATTTCAATAAAATTTATGCATGGTCTTTATGCATCTTACAAGTCAGGCTCAGCTCGGGATAGGGCAGAGGAGAGGATGTTGGAGGGTCCCAGGACCTACTTTATGTTTACCATCCAGGCGTTTACCTGGTATGAGTGAGGAAAATCTCAGTTAGGATGGGCAGACGCTAGGATCGTTCCCAGGGCCTTCCGATTGGTAAGAATACCAACTGACCTACGGCCGCCCGGTACCAGGTTTTGATATTTCTTGTATTTAATATGGAACGAAATATTGGAAACGTAAATATTCCACCGATCATTTTTCTTTCTTCATTTCCCTTCCTTACCTCCTTGTTTTCGTGATATTGAGTAAACTTTGCTACAGACTTGTTAGCCTCTTGGAAAATCCGATCCTGGTCTATTGAAACGTTGATTTTTCTTGGGGCTAAAGTAACACCTAAGTATATGAGTGAGCGAGTGAATTCTTATTAACGTTCTATACGAGTTGGTGAGCTTCTGAGGATGGGACCTACAGTTTTTGTTAAAGTGGACTCCGAACCACTCCATTCAATAGACCGTCGCGGTAATTGAAACCTGACCACGCGCACAGAAAGCGAGCACGCTAAGCTCTCGGTCACCCTTATATCAAGGTTCAATATGGGGAACAAGCTTTGCTATCCAGCAATAAGTTTCTCAGT
>JAGDQP010003210.1:32710-65586 GCA_022664845.1 Lepisma saccharinum
CCCTTCGGGGAGAGGCCTCATCCACTAGTGGATTGAATATGGCTGTGATTTATTATTATATATATATATATAATTTATTTTTGCAAATGAGTACGTTATTTTGCATAACTTTTAATTAATGTTATAATCATATATTTCCATTATTCACAAAACATTTCCCTTCTGTATAGAGAATTTTAAAATATATTAAATCAATATTTTAGAAATCATTCCTATGTTCAGATTCAGTTTTTTTTATATATATACGAAAATATTTTGTGACTAATATTACGCTATATGTCCAAAATATACAATTAAAAATATTTAAAGCCTATTCATAATAATTGCTCATATCGTTAGAACCGTTTCATACATTCTATTAAAATATTTTTATTTATTAATGAAATGATCGCAGTATATTGCAATATTCTTTCTAGAATTTTTACCTTCTGCTAATATGCGTCCTTGACAACACAAGACCATCTCCACTAGCTCGTATAGTTCATTAAGCAGTAATACACGTTCCATTGCCGACCCCGATGTTTCAAGGTTGCTGGTTCGATATTTTTCTGGTTTGCCCATTCGAATTTGCGACACCCTGGATTATTGACGTTCGCACTATCCACGATCAGGCAGAAATGAATGAGCAGCTACTCATACGTTTAACCAGAAACGGGTATACAAAAAGATTAAATAAAAGTCACTATAAATTAATAGATAGACAGGATAATATTAATATAGAAGCGCATTGAATTGGCTTATTGCGTGAATTGACAAGAAGCGCATTGGCTTACGACGTTAACCATTACGTCAATTTCATTTACTCAAATGACCTGTGCATATAAGGTTGAAAAATGCAGCGCAGCAATGACTGGGAATCCAAAAAGGTGCCCATCTGCATATCAAGTGACAGGTGTTCTATAATTAAACTGTAGCTGTAACCTGCAACGACGACTTGCTTTCATATCAGTGACGGATCTAGATAGGGGTGCGAGTGGCGCACCTCCCTCTCCTCAAGGGAAAATATTTTACTTTTACAGCATTATTTCAACTTGGCCTCATAGAAAGCATCCTCCTTGTTTGGTTTTGATTTACCGAAAATGACCCTGGTTTATTCCTCAGTTTAGCACCCCCACCTTACCAAAATTCTGGATTCAGCTCTGTTGCATATTTGATATTGCTTTAAGCTCAGCTGGACCATGCATTCACTTCTTATATACAATGCCAAGACCTTATATACAATGCTCCCCTTCATGTGAAGATTTTAATAAGGAATCTTTCTGGAATTCCAGTTCAGCGGATTACCCAATATGCAAGAGAAATATACCTGAAAGCCATCAATAACAATTCATATTCATGAAATGGCCAGTAACAAATAATGAAATTTACTTTGTAATAATACTCGCTTTATAGAATATTGCAACGACTAGACTTGAACAAACCTGAAGATAGACCCTATTAATTTAGTAACATCTCATAATAATCGAGAAAATAAGAAACACTACTGCCACAAACTCCTAATAAATTAACTTTTTTGGTAGTATGGTCAGTGAGCGTCTGAGCGACACATTTCTCGAGAATGAGATAGCAATTCTCCCATTGTTTTAAACCTTTTCAAAACATAATTTCTGTATCCTAGTTTCACTACTTGAATGCGGAAGAAAAGTGGGCGGGGGGGGGGAACTGCACCATCTCTTCCCCTAATCTATGACCATGTAATCCTCCCCCTTGCACGCAGTATATTCCTCCGTTAAGCAGTGGGCCAGGCCAAAAAATGAAACCGAAATCCACCCCTGGAAACCTCGAATCATTTAGCGACTTAGGCGGTATTGTAAAATCTGTGACGATGTACTGTTGTAGATGTCTCTCTAGCTCCATGTTATACTCTTCTCCTTATGTATCAACTTTGGGACAGATACGCGAATCCCCTTCGGGTGTTCTTCAGTGAATTTCTATCAGTGTATAAGTACAATACAAATGTATTTTAATTACTAAGAGGGCATACTCAATGCTAATATTATGTTTGTGGGAGTGTCAACATCTCGAAAGTCGACTGACGAGGATAACTCGCTATGCATGCGTATACCTTTGAACATGAAAATAAATGTAAAAAAACAGACATTTTTCATTTTTCTTGTATCAATTGCAGATCTGCGAACTACAACAAGCTGGTGATTGGAAAGTTGTTTGGGATGATGAACAGAAAGTGCCTTATGCTGTTAAGGGCAACCAATGGGTCGGTTACGACAATCCAGAATCTATCAAACTTAAGGTACGTATTGCATTATCGATATATCAACTTGACACACGTCTATGGCAAATCATTACGCTCTCTGCCATGCTGGACAAACGGGTGCCACCGCGAGAACTAACCACACAAAAGTTTTGGGTTCGTTAAGGTATTATATAAGCACATTTTTAGTCAACTCCTCTTTCATGCAAAAATAAGCAGATACCCGAATCCCTCCCTTTGTGCTTACGTAAGACACCATTTATAGTTATTTCGTAGTCCAGAAACTTGTTTAAATCTTTAAATCAACACGAATATGTTTTTTAAGCAAACCTTACGTAAGCATTGTTCTAATATGCATCCTGCATTGTCAGAAAAAGTGAGCAAAGCGTGAATCCCCTCTTCCTGAAGCCTTGCGTAATACTTGAACATTTTACAACTGATACACATACGCTCAGAAATGTAAGAAGGTAGAAAAAAAGGTCAAGCTATCCCTTGTGCGATACGCACGTGCCGTGAACATTCTCGACCTACGGTACAAAGTGAAGTGGGGTGATCAGTCCCACGCTCGACCGCCTTTCCCAAGGTGCCCAGGAATACCAAGGACCCTCTGGTACTCAATTTGATAGGAGGGTGAGTACACCTCAGAGTGCCAGGCATGCGAACACTGCAATAAAAGTCTCCAGCGTCCTGGCCTGGATCTGAACCCGAGCCACCCGATTCGTAAGAAACCTATGTAAAAACAACCTGCAACCAGTATTAGATGATTTGTCATGAAATGTCTCTACAGCAAATTGACAACTACGATGCTGTAATTTATCAGCGTGTTCTAAATTTCATATTTTACAAATTTTACAACTCGCTCTTATTTATAATGAGTTTATGATCGGTTTCGGACCCATACTTTATTATAGCACTTGACTTGTATGCAGTCCAGATCGTGATCAGTTCGGAAATAATTCGTAAACCGTGTTTGAAGTTACTTTAAGAAATTGGATCAAGGGCGATGTAATTAAATATCTAACCAAATATGGATTTGAAGAAAGAAGAGAAAAACCTAGACTTGTTGAATATAAGTTACAATACTACGTAGTTTAAGTAATCCCACTACATTTGATTGAATTTTATTCAAGGCCTTTAGGCAACTCTGGCTCAGGCCGGATGGATGATGATGGAATGAAGAAAATAGGAGAACCCCGAGAAAAATCCACGCACACGTTGCTTGTACACAACAAAGCCCACACAGCATGAGCTGTGATCGATCCGAGGACGTCAAGCACCATAGGTGAGCGCTCTACCACTAAGCCACCGCGGCCCTAATCCCCACTAGATGAGTGATTGCTTTGTAGGGTAGTGATTCGGAATCCAGTCTAATCTCTATGCCCTGTCCGTTCGACATTAATGCCATCTCCATCTGATGGGAGGCAAACCACCATTGGTCCACCTTAAGCAGAAACCTTTGAGTTACAAACCTGCGATCTGTGCCAAAGTTGCCTAAAGGGTATAAATAAAATTCAAATGCACCTAAAGCTCCTCCGGACCAAATAGTAATGAGTTATAAACTTATAATAATCATTGTATTTATTGTTTACTTGTAGACTGAGTATGCCAAAAGCCTTAATTTGGCTGGAGGTATGATCTGGAGTTTGGAAACAGATGATTTCCGAGGGATCTGCCATGGAAGGAAGTTTCCACTTCTAAGTGCTATCAACGAAGTGTTAAATGGTGGACCAGTAGGGGTAAGTACATACAAGATATTTTGTGTTAGTCACTAATCGCCCAGGAATCGTTAGTCTTCCTAACATTCCTCTGACACCACTTTGGCAAGAACATAATTATCACAGATACAAGCAGAGAATGTCTGAAATGATGTACAGTACTTTTGAAAAAGACATTATACAAGCATATTTCTTGGAAAATCATTATACTCAGTCATAGAAAGCAGTGGTTGATCCACAATAAGGTCTTCAGAAAGGAAAATCGGAATGATCTTGAATCATCCAAAAATCAATCGAGTGGCTGCACATGGTACTTGAAAATGTGACCGTGGTTTTCTAACTGCTAATATGATCAAAATTAAACTTGTTACATATTTCTACCTCCAACTCATACTATAGTAGCCATAATCTTAGCTATGAATTCCTTATGTGTATCTACAACGATATCGAGGGAGGAAAAGAAAAATTACCAGAAATGCCCTATGTTGTTCAGTCATGAGACCAATTCAATGACACCAATAAAGATGAACAAATTTCATCACAGAGGGCCTTACTGATTACATTCTGAACGAAATATTATCTCAATCTATGCTACTATTGATAAAAATTTGTCTTTCAAATATTTGCAAATACAGTTAATTCAAGAAAATCGAACCAAATGAAGACGTCCTTTTAAACACTTCTCTTCAGAGACGAAGATCGATTTGATGGTGGCGATGAACAACTCCATGCTGAATGTGGAAAATAATATTTATAGATTATTCAAAAATAAACCGAGAAATGTCAGACCTTCAAAATCTGGCACAACGACTAATGTTTAAAAAAATTAACCCCAGTACAATTTTCTCTGTTTACATTATAAATGATGCTCAGATTTAAAATGTTAGTCAGAATTATCATGGATTACTCATTACTAGGGCTTTCGGGGGGAGGGGATCCAAGGTGTGTCGGCATGAAATTTATAATAAATATAAATAATTACGCCTGCAGTTATACTATTTTCACATAAAACTCCGATTTTTTCTTTGAGGGGGGGACCCCTGGGCCTTCCCCCTAAACACGTCCCTGAACCGTGTCTGAAAGACGCTTTCAACGCTATGCTGACTATTATATCTGCCTCATTTTTGTTATTACGGGCTCCAAATTCTAGTGGTTAGAGCGTTGAACTTATGTCCGCGTGGTCCCGGGTTCAATTCCTGGCTGAAGTCCCACTTTTCGGCGTTCACCCAGCGTTGTGAGACAAACTGGGGAGTCGCGTGAATAAAGACGTGACGACCACTCGGTCTAGAAAGCTCTTGATACGCCTGTTCGTGGCCAGCTAACGCGCAATGCTGACCACACTGCCGTCACTCAGCTGGACGCAGTTCCGCCAACCGCGGACAAATGGCGTTGGGGCAGGCTCAGGACCTTTCGGTCTGTCACGCCAGTGGTTATTATTATTTACATTTTTGTTATTGTTGTTTCTGCTGTTTATTATTAAATACGGACACTGTTAATACATTCCAATGAAAAATAGCTAACTGTAGTTAAAATTATGTTAAATATATATACAGGGCTATTAAAAAGAAATGGACACTTTGAAATGATTGTAAATTGAGTTGTTACTGAGATGTGCTAATGTTTTATGTATGCATGGTAAGAGTAACTCAAAAAAGTTTCATTTTATTGACCTTCTGCAACCGTAGTATCTGCGACCCCATGTGACCACTTTCCCGAACGTAAGCTGCTGCACCGTCCAAGGCCTTTTGTGCTATAGAGTTCAGCAAGACAGAGTCCGCTACTGCACTGCGTCCCGTTCCACAAGAGTGTGGGGATTCTCTCTTCCCCATACAGCACGTTGTGATGGTTTACTGTGCCAGCCAGGTAAAACGTAGCCTAATCATTGCAGAACAATCGATTATCAAAATCATCGTCCTCCATGCGGTGCTACACGCAGGACTGTTTACGAACAAGTTTTACCTCATCTGTAATGACTTGGGAGCAGCTCAATCCAGTATGGTTTCATACATAGGTGTTTTCGCAACACCTTCTACACAGTGGGTTGTGGAATATTGAGCGAAAGACTAACATATCATTTGCGACGTACTGCGGTACCGGGCTCACAGCCGAGGTAGCAGGCATTTTGGGAAAAGTGGCATCTGGAGTCACTGGCATGTACTACAGTTGCACGACACTAAAATAAAACTTCTTTCTGAGTTACTCTTTCCATGCACACATTGGTACACAAGTTATAATCATTTCAAAGTGTCCATTTCTTTTTGAATAATTATAGTTTATATATACATAATAATAATAATTTACAGACATATTTAATCCACCCAAGGGAGGAGTTGGTCTACAGCTCCCACACTGACCAGACGTGTTGGGCGAGGACAGCCGAAGCTCTCAACTGTGATCGCTGTAATGGTGCGCCTCAGCAACACAGCGCGCAAGCTTGGGTCTATGAGACAATGTGTCGCGAATGAAATATGAGCTACTGGTTCCGTTCCTCCGAAGAAAACGGTCGCCCGCGGCCCACTGATTGTGAACTTGATTTGGTGAGCTACTGGTTCCAGACCTTCGTAGAGATATAGTCGCCCGCGGCCCACTGGTTGGGGAAAGGTATTATGAGCTACTGGTTCCAGACCTCCGAAGATATGGTCACCCGCGGCCTACTGGTTGAGAACCCGAGTTGCTGACCTACTGGTTCCAGACCTCCGAAGAGATATGGTCGCCCGCGGCACACTAGTTAGGAACCGGAGAGGTATGCAGATTCCGTACCTCAAAGTGAGATACGGTCGTCTACCATAAGTGTTGGAATAAGGGAAAGACAAGGGGTAACGCCCGCACTGCGATTCGTCCAACGCTGCAAGATCCACTCCTCGTAGAGAAGCAGTCACTTGTGAAACTCCACGAAGCTAGAGATAATTCGTTCATCAATAAAAACCATGTAATTCCAATGAGTGCTTACTTTATTGTTGTAAAAGCAAAAACCACAATTTGTACCGATCTAACGGCGGGTACATGCTGTCCGGGTCATAAAGTAGCATACGACAAATTAGGATGGCTGTCGATCTATAAAATGAAACATTACATTGTATTAATAAAATCACAGAGTGAACTTATTTATATCGTCAGTTAATTAAAGTCTTTTAAAAAATAACTGGAAAACAACAAAAAGAATTTTTGAATATTGCATGCGCATCTTATGAACTGCAAGAATAATGCTCTATATACACACACAGTTACTGAATGGTGAACGGGCTGCTGTTCAACACTGTTATATCGTTACTGTATTTTATTTACAGCAGCTCCCCAATTACATCACGATGCTGGGTGAACACTATTCCAGACCGTCTCGCTTTGGGAAAAAATCCCTTGGGAGAGCCGGGAATCGAACTGCGGACCCCACGATCAGCAGTCAGCGATGCTAACCACTAGACCATATTATAGTTTTTAGTGCATTTTAGAAGACGGCTAACTTTTCGAAAAATTAATTTTATTCCTATTAGATACGTACATGTTTCTGTTCCGTAGTGTCATGTGTTCTTTCTAATAAACAACGCTTTGTTGACTAAGTGAAGGACATTATGGATTGTCTGCTGGTAACACATTAACTGATAAATTTTCAACTGATGCATACAGGGTGATTAAAAAAAACGGGAAATTTTGAAAATTAAATAATTTCATGAAATTTTTTTTTTTAAATAAATTATTTGTCGCATTTAATAGTAAAAATAATGTCATTTGAGAATACATACAGCATAATTTATTTTTTGAAGATGACCTCTTGCAGGTGAGCTCCTCCTCTACGCAAACATTTGTTAAACAAAATTTTAGATATTGGGCACAAGAGCTACACCAGCGTCCATTGCACAGCAACAAAGTTACCGTGTGGTGTGCTATGTCATCATACGGTGTGATGGGCCCTTATTTTTTTGAGGACGAGAATGGCCATGCGATTACAGTCACATCGAATCGTTACGTCGCCATGCTTGAAACCTTTTTTTGTGCAACAACTACAGAGATTTCCACACATTATTGACACAGCCTGGTTTCAACAAGATGGATCAACGCCCCACACAGCACGAATATCGATGGCTGCTGTACGCCAATCGTCTGGGGAACGTGTAATTTCGAAAAATGGTGACATTCAATGGCCTCCCAGATCCCCTGTTTTGTCAGCTTGTGATTTCTTTTTGTGGGGTCATCTTAAAAGCAAAGTGTTCCTTAGTCGACATGCTACAATGGAAAACTTGAAAGCCAAAATCCGAGCAGCAATTGCCGAAATTCCAGTTGAGATGTTACGTCAAATCATGAACAATGTAACGAAGAGACTGCAGGAATGTTTGCGTAGAGGAGGAGCTCACCTGCAAGAGGTCATCTTCAAAAAATAAATTATACTCTATGTATTCTCAAATGGCATTATTTTTACTATTAAATGCGATAAATAATTTATTTTAATTTTTTTTTTACGAAATTATTCAATTTTCAAAATTTCCCGTTTTTTTAATCACCCTGTATATATAAAACCATTTGATGCATGAAGAACACGGTTGGTTCTTTTTATAAAACGCCATTTTGAAACTAATCATTTTATAAATTACAGGAAGAAGTAAACGGAGGATCAGTTACCGACGGAGAAAATGATATTGAAGACAACAACAATGGAGAAACTGGATCAGAAGACAACAATGGAGGAACTGGATCAGACGACAATAACAACACTGGAGGAAGCGAGTCAGGAACAAGCGTGTGCACAACAGAGGGAACATACGTCAGAGATCCCAACGACTGTTCCGTGTTTTATTATTGCCGCCTCATCAGTGGCACTTTCTATCCAGCTAAATATCAATGTTCGGGTGATTTAGTATTTGATCCACTGTCGAATGTTTGTAATTATAAATTCCTTGTCGCTTGTTAATTTCATAAATAATATAACATCCTTTTATAATGTGATCATATTGATGGACTGATTTATAGGCTCGTTTTGATAATAAGGCTTTTAATAAAGACAAATGCAGCAATGAATTTTGAAGTATTAATTAATTCTTGTAAAATATACCATAACTCACAGCTAACCAGAAGCAAGTGTGTCAAGATAGAGCAATGGACTAGTTAAGCCATCGTTGAGTTACTACGGCGATCGCACGCAAATTCTCCAATCAGATGGGTTGTTAATATTGGGGGAGACGGAGAGAGATATCACTGAAAATAACGAATGAACTTCAGATATTTTTAGGCGTACTGAATCCTTCAATGACGAAGAAATACATCGTCGATTGGCTCACATAACAACGTATTTCATTTTTATGAAAATTGGATTACAGCTACTTTATGCAGTTCCTGCTAGCCTTCATAATCTGACATTTCATAAGTTATAGCACACTTCCTTACACTTAACTTTCAAGTATCGGAAAAAAATCTATATTAACTTATTTGTATGCCGTTTTGTCAAACATACTGAAAAATCTATTTACTCCCCTGAAAAGTTAATAAAATTGAGATAAGTCATTGTGTCAGCCAACCGACGATATCGAAAGAAACAGGAAGAGTGAGTAGTTCCGAAATTATATGTTTACCCAGAAACCTTTTATCCATGATACTGCATATATCTACACCAATTGTTTGAACAGGGAAGCATTTCGTTTCCAAGGTAACAAACAGATCATGATGTCACACTGAAATGTTCCATTTTCATCGCAAGAGAGCGTTTCAATCAACTCTAAATCACTGAAGACCTTTTCATGAAATTTGTCAAAGTAAATTTGAGGAAATTAGACGTTTACACTTTTAAATCAAAGATTTTGAATCCGAAAATTGAGAGATTAGTTGACGGTCTACTCTCATAACACGGTGGGTAGTAGTTTTCTTCTTCTATGGAAAAAATGATAGTTCTACACGTTACTGCAACAATCTTGCGGGGATTCATTCTACTCGGGGAAACCGAGAAGTTAAGAAATAGGTTGAGAACCTTCTGCTCTATACGCAGATCTTGTAACTAGAAACTGCTAGAATTGTATTTCTGGCCTTGAGGCATCTAAGGCTCAGGCCGGGATAGGGGAGAAGAAAGATGTCGGCCAGAGCCTATGTTGAAGGTGCCATCCCGGCATTTGCCTGATGAAAAACCATGGGAAAATCTGTCAAGATGGTCGGCTGCTGGGATTGAACCCACGACCTCCCGAATGCTACGCCAACGCTCTACCACTGAGCTACGGCGACTCGGTAATTTATTGATAGAGATAGAAATGAGTCGCTCGAGCAAATGACTGGGAACCCACTAGTTGGCCGATTATTTTGGTACTAAATTAAAAATCTGTTCAGTGACGGGAACTAATGCATCACGATTGGTTGAAGTTACGGTTAATGCTACGGCTTCTTTATTGACCTACGTTCAAATGCACATCGGCCTATTTGTAACGATTACTTTGCTAATCGAGATTCCAATTTACTTCAGTCCATTTCAGTACTATATTTGAAATAGAAAAATTTGTAAAATCAAACCCTTAAAACACTGTATATTCTAATATGCGACAATTAAACATTTCGCTTGTTCCTAAGTTTGCTGACAGCTGCAATGTAGTTTGTAACGGAACTGTAAGATTATCAATACTGAACATTTTCCTAGATATATTGACAACTACGAAACTATGCTTTCTTATACCTCCGCCCCTTCCTGCAGCTTAGAGCACTGTGCCTTACGGTTGAGTATCACCCTATCAGGTATTTTCTATCACTACATTATTTACGTAAACAAGGGTGAACAAAGCTAAAGTCCTCACTGTTGCAGAGTATGAATTCTTTACATACAGCATAGGAAACAAACTACGTAACCATTGTACCCATTAACCAGAATACTGTGAGCTCCAAATCTTAACGTTCTTCTGTCATATTTCAGATCTAAATTGGAACCACCCTATTCTGCATGCCACTGTAATGCGATGTCAGTATTGTCAGACTTGTAACCGATCGTGCGTAGAAAGCTATTGAGAATTTTGCGTTGCTAGCTCAGAATAAAAAGAAATTAGACATTATTACCGTATAGGTTTCTTGTTTTTAGGATTTTTTTTTTTTTAATATTGCAGTATTGATCAATATTAGCAATAAATGCATCTCTTATCGTTCTTCCTCAGAATTTACCATAAAATGGCCCCAGGAATATTCGTAATTATGTCAAATATCTATCAATAAATAAAAAAAACTTCAAAGGCTGGAATTTGTCAGTTTGAAATAGACAGATCACATGTGATAAATACTTGGCTGAACGTATTAAAATTAATAAAAATCTGAGCACTTAGTTCACCTCGTAAGCAAAAAATAATTCTTGTAATCAGGGATTCCGCCAGTATTTTCAGTTTGGGGGTATAAAATCAAAATTGCGAGGTTGTAAAAGGAGTTTTGCATAGTTTCTATAGATTTTTGACTGTAAAAATTTTAAACTTGGGAGGTGACAACTCCCCACAGGGGGATCTGGCGGAATCACTACTTGTAATACAACTACGAGAGCAGACATGTATCCAGAAGTTGGTTTTGGGAGAGGACCAAGGGCTCCCGGGGAGGGGGGGGGGGAAGGTGTGTCTGTACATGAAATGTATATTAAATATATATAATTACGCCTGACGTTCCACAAAACTCAGTTTTGGGGAGTCCGGACCCCCCAGACAACCTCCGTAAATACGTCCTTGTACGAGAGCATGAAGAAGAAAAATATAAAGAAATTGCAAATGAAATTACTTTCATGAAAATAGAACATCTGTGGTGCAAAAATGTTGAGTCTGCAACCCTGATTCTTTTCGAAGCTGGACGAGAATGACAACTGTCAAGCAGCGGGAAACAGCCCTGGAGCCAAACTACCGAACGAGATAGTGAGTGTCAGGGGAAGGAAGGAGCAGGTGTCATGTAGATATTTTTATCTGATTTGAAGGTCGTCTTACTTTGCTTCATTGTATACGTAAGAAGTAATTCAAACCACATAAAAAAGATGCAATGAGGAACAGCTCATAACCATAAATGAACACAAGACAACAGTCATGAAGAAAGAAACACTAAAACCATATTTAAAAAAATAAAATCAGACATCGTGATCCAATCGATAACGTCGCGGACTTCCGATCAGCAATGACGAAGCACGTCGTCTCGAGTCCCGTCCTCGACCATCCTACCGGAGATTTCACAGTTTCTGCAAGCGAGTGTCAGGATGATACATTAACTAAGCCCATGGTCGCTACCCTGAAAATGAGGGTCGTCTTCCCTCAGACCTGCTGGACTCAGGTTACTACTTCAGCTCATAAGAAAACAAAAATTAAGAAGGTCATACTGAATGTAGGGGATATTTGTTGCCCACTTCCCGTCAGATAGCAATGAAAGTGGCCATCTTCACTGTTACTAATGTAGTGTTTTAGAATTTGAAGTGTGTATATATACATATATATATATATATATATATATAACTAGTACAAAGGAAAACCGGGAAGGCAATTTAAGGTAAATTTAAAACAAATGAAGGAGAAAAAAGGATTACTTACAGCTTACTAAAACATTAGATCACACATTTTCACATGTACACATAAAAAAGTCACTATATTTCGTGTATTCACACTTTTTCAAGTACAGAGGATGAGATCGAAGTTCACGTGTTCACAAAGTAAAAGTTTGAAGAGACAGTGGCGACACGTAGCGGAAAAAACATCAAAACTGGAGAACAACTGACTGCTGTAGCGCGTAGATATCCGGAACTTGAAATAATAATAATAATTGTATAGCGTGTAAGTACAAGGTGGGATCGTAGATGGAAATGTGTTGAAAATGCAGGGGAAAAGGGGAGCTTAGAGTTATTGAAGGTTAAGACCAGGTTTTATTTTCGCGCTCAAACCGTGAATAAAGGCATTCTCCCACAGACGGTGTGTTGAGGTGCTGGTCGTAGGGGGTAAAATGTGGATTATGGCAACCAAGAAAGATAAATCAAAATTGGTATTGTGGGACTCGGTGTGCAAGGAAACTGAGGCATCCGGTTTGTTGATAGTATAGAAGTGACGATGGTTATTAATTCGAATGTTAAGAGCACAACTTGTTTCCCCCACATAAAAGGCATCACAGAACTTGCAGGTTAGGATGTATATAACATTAGGGTGAGGCATGTACCCTTGAGATTGAGGGTGTACCGACCATTAGCAGTATTGATAGTGATTATGGGAGAAGTGATGAAAATGGAGCAGACCTTACATCTGAGTCTCTGGCATGTCTGGGCGCCGGTTTGGTGTGGTGGCAAGGAGGATTCGTACGGACCAAGATGTTTCTAAGATTAGGTGGATGTTGAAAAACTAATCTAGGTTTGGTGGGGAATATTGATCTTCTGTCTGGGTCAGATTGGAGAATGTGGAAATTAGAGTGAAGGATTTGTTTGACCTTGGTTAGTTTAGGATGGAACTGGGTGATTAGAGCCAGTGGGTTGAGTGTGTGGGGATGCACGGCGGATCTGTTTGGTTACAAGGTTAGAAGGGTAGCCTCGGTTGACTAGAGCCTCCTGGAGGCGTTGGTTGTAAGTTTCAGCAGCAGAGGTGGTGGAATTCAGGCGTTGTCCTCTGAGGGCAAGGGAGAATGGAATCGCTTTCTTGGTGTGGTAAGGATGGGAACTTGAGTAGTATAAATACTGCATATGGTTGGTGGGTTTTATGTGAACGGAAGTGGTCAGAGTATTGAAAAAGTGTGAATACACGAAATATAGTGACTTTTTTTATGTGTACATGTGAAAATGTGTGATCTAATGCGTCAATAAGCTGTAAGTAATCCTTTTTTCTCCTTCATTTGTCTTAAATTTACCTTATATATAATATATATGATGGTAAAACAGGTAGGAAAAAAGGATACTTACATGGTAGATTCTTGAGACAGTTGTACAATAACGTCACAAACACAATAGAAAAGTAGTGCGTTTCACAATAGCATTTTCAACTGGTAGGAGAGGAAATGGACAGAGCGGACAGGTGCGGGACTGGTGTTAAGGAAACGCCATATTGTCAGCAGAAAGCAGGGTGACAGTGTGGCTTGGTTATGGAGGCGGGAAAATGACTAGATGGGACTGAGAAAACAACAAATGGAGAAGAAAGTGCGATGGTTACTAGGAGCAGGTAAGGAGCTTCCTGAAGGAATAAGAGGGTGCAGAATCAGAGGGGAGGGGGAAATAATAATAATATATATTGATTTGATAGAATAAAAGTGCAACTAGAGACGGAACAAAGAAGAGAAAGGAAGAAGAAGACACTGCGTTGGAGGAAGTTACAGGCAGCTAAGGCCGGGTTCATGGTTGGCGGAAAGGATAGAGACGTGCGTCTGCTCATATCTCTTTCTAACTGTGGCAGGTGAGTCTGGGTTCAGGACTTTCAGAATTCTGACTAGAAAAGTTTCGTCAAAGATGCAGCGGTGATAGGAAGTGTGTTCAGGTATGGGGAGGTGCGGAAGTTGAGATTTGGAGGAGTAGCGATGGTTGTTCATGCGGTATGTTTGGGTTTCGCCAACGTAGAAGGCGGAATATAGGTTACAGAGTAGGAGATAAACGAAGTTGGAAGATATTCAACTGGCGGAGTGTCGGAAAGAGTACGTCTTGTGACTGACAGGATGTACGAAGGGATCAAAAATAGGACAAGTTCTCCAGCGGCGTCTATTGCACTTGCTAGATGGGGGGGGGGGGGGGGGGGCTCAGTTCTGGTGGAGAATCTTGTTGAGATTTGGGGGACTGCGGTAGACTATTCTGGGGCATGAGTGAGATTTGGAGCGGTGAAAGCATCGTGGGAAGGCTGGTTGGAGTTAGGGTGATTTCTGGCACGGTCCAAATGTTTACAGATGAGGTGATTGGATGTCTACGGTCGACGAGAGCTCAGGAGACACTACTGACATAATTTTGAAGCAGGTCGTTAGAGAAGCAGATGCGAGAGCTCCGTACAACAAGACCGTAAGGGAGAGAGCGTTTGGTATGGTATAAATATAAGCAATTGAAATGGAGATATTATATACTGTTGGTAGGTTTGGTGTGGACGCCTGTCTCAAGTCGATTGTTCTTGAGCCAGACATACATCTAGGAAAATTGTGTGTTCCTTGCAGGAGGACCTAGTGAGTTTGGCGGGAAAGGTGCAGTTGAGGTTTTGCAGGAATGTTCCCAGTCTGTGGGTCTGTAGGTCTCTTGTCTGTGGGTCCAGATTACGAAAATATCATCGATATAGAGAAGCCAGGTGAAAGCTTTGAGAGATGTGGAATTGAAATATTGTCTCCAGGCGTCGCATGAAATGTAGGAAGGGACCACGCAAGTGCCCATGGCTGTGCCTTTGGTTTGCAGAAATTGTGGCTCTCAAAGGTGAAGTGTTTCACGGTGAGGACAAACTGAGCTAACTGGGGCGTGTGTCGAGAATGTGTTAACGGACAGCGAGACAATGGGTGTGGGGAATGTTGATACATTACGTCAACTGAGACTAAGAAGGCGTCTGGTGGTAGAAAATCAGAGATAGAATGCAATATGGAGAGGAAGTGGTTAGTATCCTTGATGTAGGAAGGGAGAGCCTGGACGAATGGTTGCAGATAGTGGTCAAGAAAGGAGGAGATTCTTTCAGTGGAAGAGCCAATACTGGCAACAATGGGTCTGCCGGGACTACCAGGATTATGGATTTTGGGAAGTAGGTAAACTTTAGGAGTTCTGGGATTGTCAGAAGAATATGTAGAGACAGTGGAATGCGACAACCCCTCATGAAGACCATGCGCTTGGAAGTAGGTACGCATCTTATTGAGGAAGGATTGGGTGGGGTCCTCGAGGGTACGTTAAAACGTAGGGTTGGAAAGTTGTTTGAGGCTTTCGGATTAGTAGTCTGAGTAATTCATGACTACCGTGGTCGATCCCTTGTCAGCCGGACGGATAATTCTAGTTGGATCAGAACGAAGATTGGAGATAGCTCTTCGAGCTCTTCGTTCTGCAGTGGTGGAGTGATGTGATGGGAACGTGTCAGTGAAGTTAGAATTAAAATTTGGAAAGGAAGGAAATGTCCAGTTCAACAGGATGGTTTGGAGGGATTAAGGGTGGAAAGAATTTGTGAAGCCTGGGATGAGATTCCGTGTCTGTGAAGCTGGCCTTAGGGGTGTCGGGACGAGTGTACAGTACTTTGAATTAGATGCATGTTGGGGGGTGAATCTTAAAAAAGGCAGCCCGGAACTATCGCAGTCGTAGGAAAACGTAGTTCGACAGAATTATGATAAAGGCTAAGACTATCAAGTATATTTTGATATGAATCTCTTGTTACCCAAAATATCACTAACGTAAGTTGCTAAACATCAGTACTACAAGCAAATAACTACATTACGACTACAGGGAATCCTTCATAAGCAAATATGATCCTTTGGTCACTCTCGCTGGCTAACCTGGCCCCCATATTTCACATGACTACAGAAAGCTACACATAAACATATTAGACCCTCAGCTCACTCATGTTTCTATATCTACAAACCTTGGACCTCACACTTTAGAACGGTTGGCGAGCCGTCACTGTCTTCCCTCAAGCAAGACAGAATACGTATCATTTCAATATCGAAGAATACACCAACCAGTACGTTACGACGAACATTGTAGAAAAAGAGCACAGAATCTCTTTTATATATTATTCTCTTCTTCTTCTTTTACTTCCATTATTTACCTAACTTTAGAGTGGACCAGTGATAGTGCTACCTGACATTACGGGCAAAGGTGAGAAAACCATTAAGTATGTGTGCTTGTTCTATATGGGGGGAAGGAGAAAAGGAAAGGCCGTAAGAAAGGACTGTGTTCGATAGCTGAACATGTGCACGAAGACAGGTTGAGAACTAGTTGCGGGCATTTACGTTTTTTGGGTTGGTTCACTTTTGAGGTTACTGTTCAATTTCTGAGGGGCAGAGGTTAGGTTGCTCCGGAAATTGGCGAGACAGGTCAGAGGACGACTGATTAAAGGGGCAGTCAGTCCGAGCAGAGGGGAAGGAGTGGAGGATGAAGGGGGAGAGAAGAGCCATGAGAGAAAGCAGGAAAACAAAGTCGAGAAAGTTTCGATAGGTGTTTGTGTACTCCTGTCTTTGTATAATGTAACGTACGTAACTTTTTTGGATACTTACAATGTAGAATACTAACACAGGAGTACAGGAACTTCACAAACACAATAGAAAAGCGGAAACGTTTCGCAAAATCATCTTCACATGATAGAAGAGAAAATGGCAACATGGCGTCTCTTTAGCACAAGTACCGTACCAGTCCGCTCTGTCCATTTTCTCTGCTACCATGTGAAAACGCTTTTCCCGCTTTTCTATTGTGTTTGTGAAGTTCGAACAATAATCACACAAGTTTTTTAACAACTTCAGCCATATTCAGAAACGTTTTTTAAAGTGACTAGCGCTGTACTAACTGGTGACTAACGACCGATTAACATAGTTAGTCACTCGTTAGTACAGCGCTAGTCACTTCAAAACGCTTTGGGTACGGCTGCTTCAGTCTGAAACATACACAGACATTCTAAAGTTGTAATTACGAGTAATCAAATACCGAAGGGCTGTAGCTCAGTTGGTACAGCGTTGGTTTAGCATTCTAAAGGTCCTGGGAACGATCCAAGCGGCTGACCATCCTGACAGGTTTTTAGGTATTTTTCTGAGTCATAAAAGGCAAATTCTGGGATTGTAGTACTAAGTAGGACCTGAACAGCTACCTTCCGACATCCTCTTCCTCACCGTATCCCGGCCTGAGCCCTGACCTTTAACCCTAGAATGTTCAAGGGGAAGTGGGGGATTGTCGAAACCCACTTATACGTGTTTCTTTACAAACAAATTTTAAATTCTTTATTAAATACTGAGAATTTTATTTATTGTCTATCGTTACATCTTTGATAAATACAACTCATTAATGTGCATTTTTTATCAATAACTTGTAAGTTAATAATAATTTTGAGGTCGTGGGTTCGCCAGGCCTCCCTCACTGAACTTCCATTTCACATATTTTCTACAAATATACCTTTCCAGAAATTAGTCATGTTTACTGATTGTGTTTATAAAGGATAGTGTGCATATGCTCGAAAACAATATTTCGGCCTTGAATGCTTTTCGTATATTCATTTCTTACGTTAGATGGGATTAAATGAGTCATGCACATGTTGATAGGCCTACCAACAAGCAATATGTTAGTATGGCTACATACACGTGCTTTTGGAGGGAACGTGTCCTCTGAACAAGGGAAACTGTGTTCATCTGCTTCAGTAAGCTATGAAGGTAAAAAAAGCTACAGCTACCTTCTGTGCGATGCGCCGTGGACAGCGCATGGGTGATGTGGAGGTAGCGTTTCACATATTCTCAATCTACGGCACGAACTGAGGTGAGGTGGTCAGTCCCACGCTCGACTGCCTTTACCTCCCAAGGTGCTCAGAAATACCAATGACACTTTGGAACTCAATTAGATAGGAAGATGAGTCCATGGGAACACTGCGAGAAAACTCTTCAGTGTCCCGATCGGGATTTGAACCCAAGCCGCCCGACTCGTAGTCAGACGCGCTACCGTCTTAGTCACGGTGACCCTTCGGTAAGCTATGAATAGCTACGAAATACAATTGGAATTTCATAGAAATGACAGTCTAAGCGAGCTTTCAGAAAATGACAGTGATAATGAAGAAATAGATCAGTTAGATTATAGATTATGTTATATTATATATAATCAGTTAGATTATCAGATTATAAATTCAAGCAATGATGACACAAATGGCGAAGAGGAGGTTATATATCAACGTGATAGTGAGAATCCTATAGGGACACCGTCAGATGTGACATTTACAGCAAAACCAGAGAGTACAAACCAAAGGTCCAAAACGAATTTTTGTAAAAAATGCAACATCAGGTCAGCTGGATCAGAATGAGAAAATTATGTACAAGGGTTTTGATATTTGAATGTAAAAATGTATGAACTTGTTCTACATAAGCATCTGAATTATTGTAAAGATATCAATAAACACTGAATCAAATAATTAATTAATCAACCATGGTTTATTAATTAAAACACATTTTTAAGACAGTGGGTTTGAGGAGCCCCCCTCCCCCTGAATCTACTTGAGATAACAAATTTCTTGGACCTCCTAGGGTTAATACTTTTACTCCTCTTAAAAATGTAAGTATTTTTAGAATGCATTTCTCCAGTTAGTGAAAGGTTCCTTGTTAGTCGAACTAAACCAGACTGTTGTTATTTCTCTTACGAAATGTAAATAGCTGCCTGAAGAAACCACAAAACTTCACACTTAAAAGAAAATAATACAGAACTATTAAAAAAAAAAGTTTAATTAGAAATTCGAATACAATCAACATCAAGCAACTTACCAACAACATTCAGAGCGCTTCAATTATCTACAATTAAAAAAATCAACTTTTTAAGCTTTGTTGTATACAAAGTTCAGAATTGTTAAAATAAAATCATAATGCATGAGATACTAACATTTACACTCAAAACGTTCAACTTCTCAGTTACTTCTTTCCTCTTAAATAATTACATCCATAGTACGAGCAACTGACTAGAAATATTTGCATACACACACACACACGCGCGCACACATACAAACACGGAAATGCTTTAGTAAAAGAGCATTCTATTTTTTAAAATAAATCACTGTACTACCCTTCACGAAGAACTGCACTGTGTTGATTTAATTCATTTGGTGAGATCACAATTATCTCATTTAGAAATTATCCTCACTGTGTGAACAAAACATCACTACCAGAATGAATTTTCACAACTCCGTTTTCTCAAACATATATCCTGGAAATTGATCAGCATATTTGTACTTCTTTGGCGACACTGACCCTTCTTCCAACACATCTCTGAAAAAAAAGTACAGAATGATTAGCGCAATCCCCTTGCAGGTGGCAGTCATGACTAGATTAATTAAATACATATACAGAGGTTGTTTCCGTTCTTTAGTGACAATTTCGAGATGTGTCTATAGCGTCACCTAGAGCGAAGTGAATGACATCACCGGTCGAATACACATATTGGACCTCAGTTTATCCGCGACAAGTGTGGTGAACCTTCGTATAGAAGAATGCCACGAAGCCTTTCCCAGTACATAACGGCGTTTTCCGACGCCAAATACACTTACAGTGGCATAATGATGTGTAGGGAACGTGGATTCAAAGCGGCGAAGAATGACAAAGGAAGTATGTTAAAAGGGGCAGGAAAGGTGAAGAGTGGAGCGATTTCTGTAGGTCAGAAACAAGCCACCCCACGTCCTGCTTTGAGCCGTACACCAGCTACTATCCGGAAAGTGCAGGGCTCTCGTCACAGGGAACAACTCAGGTACCCAGAGATGTATTGCAAACCGTCTGGGAACATCCCCTCCAAGACAATTCACACTATGTGATCTGGGGTTATCACCAAAACACATTGCCGAACGTCGCACCAATTGTCGAAGGCTTTACGAGCACCATCTAGCTGACGACAGGTGGAAATACGTTGGCACACTGAACGAGGCATATGTGTACCTCAAAATGACTAAAAGACCGTGTGCAATTTCCTACAGGCAACGTGATGGTAAAGACTTCCAAATACAGTACTGTGAATGTAGGGAAAGTTTTGGCAAGAGATTCATGATCGTTTCTGTTAAAATGGGAAGTTCAAGATACAGAGTTTTGCCAAAAACATCAAGGTGAATTCCAATTATCAGGCTAACGTCCTGACAACAATTTATTGCCATGACATACTCGTGTGCATGGTAGGGACGACGATGTTCTTTCTTCAACAAATGGCAGAAGATACTGGTATCTGTGCCATTCCCTTCGCCCAAATTGCAGTGAAGCCTCTGGATACCTCACTGATGCGCCTTTGGTCTTCTCAAACAGGCTTTGGCATCGCGGAGACCACGCACCATTGACGGCCTGTGGGAAGGACATGTCTATACTGCGTGCCAGCCTCCTCCAATAAAAAAAAATCGATGCTGGGCGATAGCCAGGATGCAGAGCCACCAATAAGCACCATCGGTGGTGGTATCATGGAACCTCCTGAGGTAGGTGCATCTCAAAATTGTCACTATAAATCGGAAACAACCCCTGTAGAAATGTTTTTATAGATTACTTAGTTTTGCAATGCAAAATGTCCATCAATACAATCAATATTGCATTATCAGACAGACAAATATTGAGCCCTTTATAAATAAAGTGTTGTTCTTTGGTTTTCAATAAATGCTACGTACATTTTCTGAAATTTACAATAAAATTTTTATAATTAAATAATAAATCGTAGGATAAATATGTAAGTTTTACAAGTTTTGTGTTAGTCCATTCATTATATGAAGGTATCTTAAAAAGATTGTGTTCAGCCAAAATTCTCTTCAAATATTGCCAACATCATCGAAATACTTTTCAGCACCACATCTTTTGATTTACTGGGACTCACAGGTCCCCACTCTTTCAGATTATCGCTTGTGTACAATTTCCAATGTATCATAAGCAGTGTCTAATTCATCGCAAACTCGTAAGTTCTAATTCGCGTTGGAGGATTTTGAAATGCACCTCTAAAATTGTATCCAAACCTGCGGAGGCTCTTCTCAAGTACTAAATACTGACATTCGCACTAAATAAAAGCGTACATACTTAAGAAAAGAAAATAATCAAGGCGCGGAATATCTAGGATTAATTCAGGTAGATAAAACGTAGTTAGTTTTAAAAAAAAACTCTAAAAATGTTGGACAAGTAGGGATTGTAGAAGTGTGTTTAAATGTTAGGAGTAATCTGCTATTTAGCAAACGGGCTGCCACAGACCTGGATTTTCTTTGTATATCCAGGTTTCGTGTACACTTCAATATAAACTTCCAGTATACAAATGTACGTCCAAGATTTCCAGCATTTTAGGGACAAATTTTACGTAAACAAGACAACAGACTTTCAGTTTTCGCCCTAGTCAAGCACGCGGCTTCTAACATGGGGCTTACTAATAACGTTGGATCTGAACCACACTCGCGTTTCAATCCGAAGAAGAGTGCGGGTGGTCAGGCCACTCACCACTCCTCCATTACCATATGTGCCTACACACGAGCTGAATTGCAGAAATTCGCTAAGAGTTTAGAGCAATGGGCTGCTAAAGTGTGCATCCAATTTTCTACAACACATTGTACAGGCCATGATGAAAGCAGATAAATTACGTAAAATAATATAATTCTGTAATGAATAAAATTCTGAACCACCAATGTTCATGTGGCTAAGTTCCTCTAAACAACTACGCTAAATTTCATACACACGTAGCAATAGTTTATCTGAAAACAGCCGATAAAAGTTTCACGCAATTTAAAAGCTATAACACTAATACCATGAAATCCTATAGCATAGCGTCTCTCAACCTTTCTCATCCTGCCATCCCCTTTTACTATATTTTCGAGTCAGATACCAACAAAAATACTTTTTCTTGTTCATAATAAGCGATTTTGTTTCACTGTGTATTAAATATCGCCCTGAAGTCTTTAATATATATACAGGCAACAAGAGGCCGTGGCTCATTGGTAGAGCGTTGGCTTAGCATTCGGGAGCTCTTGGGATGGATGCCAGCGGTCGACTATATTGACTGAGGTTTTTCCTCAGCCACATCAGACAAATGACGGGATAATACCTACAAAATGGGCCCTGGTGGTCTACCTTCCACAATCCTATCCCAGCCTCAGCCTAAGGTCTCGGCATATGAGGCTCAGGCCTGGACTTGATGCAAATAATCACCTCCAGAAGTTTGAGCCATTATTTCGGGAACACTCTGTATACATTAAAATAAATACATGTATTTAGGACAGAAAGAATACGTAAACGGGGCCGACCTACGCCATCAGCATCATGAGAAGCACAGAATTATCTTCCAACAAATCCTTGCAGCTGTCATTTGGCGAAGAATTGCTGGGCAAGTTTTGGCTGAAGAGAAAGAAAAAGTACCCTGATCTGGTGTCTGAAGCTTTAAGAATTATTCCATTTGCAAATTTGTTTTTGTGTGAACTTGGTTTCTCTTCGATGGTGAACATTAAAACAAAGACCAGAAACCGTTTGTTGCTTGAAAATGACTTGATAAAGTGTGTCATGAAAATCGAACCGGACATTTTGAAATTGGTTATGTTAACAGGCTCAAATTTCGCACTAACCTTAAACTTGTATAATCCTTCGTAACGTTTCAATTCTTTTTATCTTTTGAATGTTTTTAGTAAATATGAGAACAGCAAGCCAAATAAAATACCTTCTTTCAAATGTATTAATTTCAACCAACAAAACCCTGGTTAAATTAATTTTTTCACACGCCCTCGCAACCCCCGCGTTAAGAAACCATGCTCTAGCGTATATAAAATTCAATGTGAATGCACTAATACATATATAGGAGTGACAAAATGCAATTTATCAACCAGAATTGAAGAACAAATATGGGATGCAAAATACGGCAATAGAAATTCTGGGTTGTCCAAATGTCTCAAACACAGTTATCGTGTACTTCTGTCCCAATTATTCGAAAAGCAAAGAACCATATAGAAAGGACTCCATATAAGAGTTATCATATCTTTACCAAGAAAAGTACATTGAACACGCACACAGAATTAATAAACGAAGAATGGATTATTTTCAGAGTTCACTCAGAAGGAAAGAAGGGGGGGATGAAAAGTATTAACGACGATACAATGATTTTCCGGACAAATTAGCTGGTAACTTTCATTCTCATTGTTTGATACCCAGCTTAAATTACAGTTAAATTCTCTGCATTATATTTGACGAAGCCCCAGTCCGTAGCCTCGTAGGCATCGGCGCTGGTGAGGCGGCCGGTTCGAGTTCCGGTGTAGGCAATTCTGATTGAGGTTTTCCTCAATTTCACCAGTTGAAGACCGAGATGATAAACTAAGGCAATAACCGCTACATTCTCTATCCTCGACTTCGGCGAGGAACATTACTATTCCTCTGACGTGACGGACTTGAAAAGTTATCAGTTCAGTCGAGAAAAAAAAAATAAAAAAAATGGTAGATCAGGTACCGGTATTCATTTTGGTTAATTTTTACCTTCATTTGTTCCACGTCCTGATTTTAACTTTCTTGGAAAAAGAGTACTTTCGAGTGTTTGAAAGCTACGATAATAAATTCACCCTACACAGTTTCCCATCGATCTCTAATTCATCATACTGGAAAGCTCCGTTAATATTTAAAGCCAGACGCAAAAGGAAATTTATTTCACCTTGTTTGTCTATTATCGGTTTAATTAAAAATGGACCAAACTTTCAGTGCTAACTTAGTTCTTTTACGGGTGTCGACGTTGTGACCCATTTTATTTATATCTTAATTCTTGAGTTATGCACACCCACGACTCGTGGTCCAGGCGGTACTTCGCGGTCTTCGATCGGCAATGGGTAGGTTTGAACCCCACGGCTGACAATCATGACTGAGGTTTTCCAGAGTTTCCTTCACTTTCACCAGGCGAATGCTGAGATGGTATCTTACGCACGGATCTGGCCGATATCTTCCGCATCCCAGCCTGAGACGGAGATGCCACAAGACCATAAAATTCCAGTTCAGTTATGAACATAATGGACTGTGCATATCATAGCATATCCTGTTAATAATATTGGTATTTATATTATTCCACATCAAAATGCACCATACAGCGACAAGAAGAAACTAGAAGTGAACAAAGGAGCATAACTGCTTCCACTTGTACCTGGCTTCAGCTTGATTTGTAACTCAATCCAGCCATCCAGTATCGTTACGTACAGATCAATGGGGATCACCTATAATATGCTAGATAAGAAGACAGTTAATCTCCACTTTATACATCGGATGAACACAGATTATGCTTCAGAAAATTATAAGCAGGAAACTAAAGGACTTTTCCTACTCAACAGTGGCGAAGCTTCAGACAAAATTAACTCTTCGGTAAATTAGATTTTAATTATATATCTGACGTCTTATAATATCGTCGTTGCGATAATATGTTAGCTAAATTCAATGGCATGCAACTTCAAAAGACGTTAAGATAAGCTACTTAAATAAGGAGTCCACGCGTCCTACGCGTTTAGAATTAACATAAGAAGCCAAAATAGTATCTATTATTTCCAAACATCCTGGTCTAGAGTAGTCCACGAATTATAACAGACATGGTAACAGTAACTGTCTGGATTATCACGAAACTGAAAATCAGCGAAGAATTAGATTGTAAACTGAGACACAGTGCTACGAAAACTTTCCATCAAATGGCTGGCCAGAATTCAGAATGACGTTCCCCGTACTCTCTACATTAGCAAGGAATTGATGTTACAAAAAAGGCTTGTGTAAGACGTCATTCTTTTTCACAGGATTTCCTTAACGACGACGACGAGTTCTATGAACTATGAAGAAGAAATAAGATAAGATAGTCTGCGGATCGAGTTGGTGTCCGAGTAACTGCAGCGCCAGTTTGGACTGTTACTCCACTTGACGGGGGTGTTCTGCAGGTGAGTAATGTAGAATATAAATTTACTGACATTACTTTATACACAAAGCTTGAATTACACCATTTCACATTATTTGCAGGAGACAGACTGCCTACCTACCAGCTTCAGGAATGTTCCAAAGCCACTGCAGCTGTTGAATTTCGGGAGTAAGAACTACCACAGATAATCTGTTCAGTTCTGACAAGAGATTTCACACTGCCAGTTTATGCATATACTGGACACAATACATGCATGAATTCATCCACAAAATCAGAATCTTTACGAAAATAAATAAGAATTTAAAAAATGCCCGCTGCCGTGACCGAGACTCGAACACGGATCTCCCAGTTTTTGGTCGGATGTATTAATCACTACACAATCGTAGCACGACCATTTTCTGTCTATATGGACCATTTCTCACGTCTCAACTAATCTGCGCTGAAGTCGAAATCGAGGCGCTCCACCCCATGTGGAATTTAAAGAAAGAAAGAAAAGAAGCATTGAGGAATCTTTGTGCGACTTTACAATACGAAAAAACAATTATTATTTTCGTTTTTTACAAAGACCTCGTGTAGGGTAATTGTTGAAAAATACTTACTTATTTACTGACTCTATGGCTTACAGAGCTCGCAAGTTCATCGCCGTAGTAACAAACGTTCGCCATCTGGATCTATCCTGGGCAAGCTCAAGTTAGTTTTCATCACAAACACCTATTTCTCGAAGATCCCTTCTAACTTTGTCCTCCCAACGTCGGTTTGGTCTTCCCAACGGTCTCTTCCCAGCCAGCTTTCCAACCAAGAATATAATCTTCGTTTAATCCTGTTCTTGGATCTTCCTGAAGCAGTCCCCGTCTGAAGATCCGAATGAGGGATTAGTTTACCTCCGGAATATTTTACCTCAGGAGAATCCATGAACCATCTGCTACTATTTCTTGACATGATTTAGCGGTGTACAGTTGACAGCTCTACGATCTCGCAGTAAAGGCAGACATTCAAGATGTCGTCCTCTGTCCATCTCTGAGCCTTGCCGATGTCATTCATCTTCAGCCTCAAGAGTGGTAATGGCTTCCCCTCACCATGATATTTATTTTTGTTCGGAGTTATCTTCCCCTAGCCTTTGTAGATCCTCTACTAACTGCAAGGTAGCAGTACTGGTTTTGGTCCGCCCCGGAATATTTCCGGTACCCACCATATCTGGTCGGCAGTTCCTTATCCGCCACCTGGGGAGGCGCCTAGTGGGAGACCAGTAAATCCAACCCGGAGTTGTTGAAAAAATACACAGTAAAATTTACCCACTCCTGTATCCAAGACTCCAACGAAGTTACATGACGTCTACGTAATTTTAAAATAAACAACACTGTCGCTAAGCAAAAACAAATATAACAAAAATGACAAAAAACACATTAAAATACTAAATCTCTTAGAATGTACTGCCATACACACATTTATTTCCTCTTTCTTTCTTTTCTTGATAATAGCGAGTGGGATTATAAAGAATCTTTTTTTCGCCAGTAAATATCTTGTTTGATCTCCTATCTTCATGAATGGTAGAATTGAGAACTTGTACGTAGATGTTCGAAAACTTGTACCAATAACACACTTGTTCAACTTGCCCGGAGTTACGCTATTTAGAATTTAAATGTTCTAGAATTTGCAATGCTGAAATAAGTAAATACACTTATGATTGTCGTCAGATGTTTCTCTTTTTCTGTTATTTTACTTATACTAATGTTGGTATTTTCTCATTGCTACGCAACACTGAAGAACAATAGTTTCCCGTTGCTTGGCGACTCACATTACAATTAATATGCAGTAACAATGGTGTTCTTCGACATCAAAGGTATTATCCATAGAGAATTGTGACTCAAGAGAAAACAGTCCATGAGGACGTGTGATCCAATTCGTAGGGTGACTCTCATCAAGCACCCGTAGCTATGTTGGTTGAGCGTTGACTTCGCATTTAGAAAGTCTTGGGGGGTTGCGCCCAGCGGCTGGTCATTGTGACTTACCAGGGATTTTGTGAGGTTTTACAAGGGATTGTTTCTCAAACCCACAAGGTTAACGCCGGGATGGTACCTGGCCATTTCCTCCCCCTTGACGTCACTTGTAAATGGAACTTAGTCCTGTGTGTTGAATCGGACAAATTAATCAATCAAATGAAAGTCAAATCACACTTTGTCTTAAACCACAAGCAACCCCCCCCCCCCCCCCCCCAAAAAAAAGTAGATTCTAGTCATCGAATACCCTTATATTCCTCTCGTTTGATTCCCGCAGTTTATGTTTTGTTTCCGGAAATTGAAAGCGAGATGAAAGGAACGGGATACGGGACACCAGAATATAATCAACCAGTTAAGAGAAGAAAACTCTGAGTTCTGAGTCTCCATTTCGTATGTGCTTTTACGAATCACACAATGTTAAGGATTCAATTATCGCAGATACAACCTGTGAGAAATAGATGCAATTTATCTTAAAACTACAAACTTACCATTTAACACAAAATGAGGACTGTATGTTAAATCACATATTTTTAGTACTGAAAAACCTTAATCACACAATTATGAAATTTTGTCAACATATTTACCTTCTGCTTTCGACGGATGAAGCGTTCGTTCCTGCCATTCCAGAGAGTTGTACTGTGTCGAGAGACAGTTCGACTGGCCGAACAGATCCAAAAAAGTCAGTGATTGGAACTTTGTTAGGATCTCGAGGATAAAGATCACGCCTCACGCCGACAGTCGAAATACATACTCGCTTTGGGCAAACATTTAACTGAAATGAAAAAAAATAATTAATTAATGAGTTAGACTAATATGAAATGGGAACATGTCCAGTCGTACCAATTTTTCAAGAGAAGTGAAACCCTACGTCTCAGAATGAAGGAGCATTATTATTGTCGAATCAGGTTTGAAGTCATGATAGAATAAGTGCATCTTAAAAACACTCTGCATGAATTATTCGCGCACCTCTTCACTCAGAGCTAAACCATCAGAATGTCTTTTCCAAGAGGGAAGGGGGAAGTGGACATGTTACCTCTTGGTATACAGGGTATCCCTAAAATACACGATCAAAATTTAAGAGGTGATTGCTTACATCAAAACAAGCGAAAAAGCTCTTATGAACATCGGTGAATTCCGCTTCCTTTTGGAGATACAGCGTTTCCAACTTACGTTAGAGCCCAAAGTCGACGCCTAACACTGGGAAGAAAATTAATAATTCTCAATGAATCAGAAACGACGCATTGAATGAAAATTTCGTTTCTAACAATATGGTAGATATCAGGAATGAAAACACGATGTCACTGGGTTGTCAGTGTAGCTAAACCGGTATAACGTTTAAATTTTTCAAAAGGCACAACGCCGTGTTATTGAGCGTCCTCTAGTGATGATAAATAGCATACATAAAGGACACACCACAGTGTTCCAAACTGTGGATGAAATATCCTAGGAAATTACGTAGTTTCTGTAAGATCGCGAAAACCTTTCCGTCTTATCTATAGTTGGCAACACTGCGGTGTGTGACTTACGTATGTTGTTTATCATCACTACAGGATGCCAAATACCCAAAAACATGACGTAATGCTATTTGAAAAAATTAAACGTTATACCGGGTTAGAAACACTGGCAACAAGGTAACATGGTATTTTCACTCCTGATATCCATCATGTTGATAGCAAAAAATTTTTGCAAACGAAATTTTCATTCAGTGTGTAGTTTTTGATTTATTGAGAATTAATACGCTGAAACTAATACTAGAGAAATGTTAGGAGTATGACGTGGAGATATACCAGATATTTATAGATTTTAAACAGGCATACGATAGTATGAATAGAAATATGTATATGTTGATGAAAGCAATGCAAGAACTGGGAGTACTACGGAAAATAAGAAACTTAGTCAGTGTCACAATAACAGAGACGATGGCACAGATCAAAATTCAAGATGAACTGACAGACCCATTCGAAATAATACAAGGTTTAAAGCAAGGAGACGGAATGGCACCAACTTTGTTCAATCTGGCACTAGAATATGTGATAAGGAAAATAAACATAGACACATTATCAACCATTATGTACAGAACCGCACAAATCCTGGTATATGCTGATGACATCAATATAATTGGAAGAACTGCGAATACAGTAACAAACGTCTACACGGAACTAGAAGAATCAGCTAAAGTAATAGGACTGAAAATAAATAAAAGTAAAACGAAAGCAATGGTCCAAACAAGACATAACAACCAGAACGCAGCCACCAAACTAAAAGATAATCTACAGGAACAAAACTGCCAAATAGAAAACGTAGATGAGTTCACATACCTAGGTACACTAATCGCGAATAGAAACGACGAATCGAAAGAAATACAAAGAAGAATAACCCAAGCAAATAAAGCATATTACAGTCTACTCCCAATTATGAAAAACAAAGATATACACAGGAGCACGAAAACTAAACTATATGAAACAATAATTAAACCAGTGATGCAATACGGATGCGAAACATGGACCCTCACACAAAGAGATGCAGACAGAATAAACGCCTTCGAGCGGAAAATTCTTAGGAGAATATTTGGACCGATTAAACATAATAATCAGTGGAGAAGCAGATACAATGCAGAATTGTACGAGCTATACAAGAAACCAGATTTAGTAACAGACGTCAAATTAAGGTTACAATGGGCAGGACACGTGGCCAGGATGAGTGCAGATAGAATAACACAGAAAGCACTAAAGGCAGGATATATAAGAAAATGCCAATAGGAAAACCGAAGAAAAGATGGGAAGACGGGGTAAGAGAAGATTATTACAAATTACTGGGGATTCGAAACTGGATGGACGCCAGTAAGAAGAGGGAGGAATGGAGGCAACTTCTTGGGAAGACCAGGGCCCGTCTTGGGCTGTAGCGTCATAGAAGAAGAAGAAGAAGATTAATTTTCTTCTGTGTTAGGCGTCGACTTTGGGTTCCAAGTTGGAAACGCTGTATCTCCAAAACGAAGCGGAATTTCACTCATGTTCATAAGAAGAATTTTTTTACTTATTCTGAGGTCATTTTGGCTGTGTATTTTAGGGACATCCTGTATAGCTCATTGATCAGTATCAAGTTTTAAAATTACTTTTAGTTTTCACTACCCATTACCCAACATTAAGTTTCCCAAAGGCTTCACTAATGTTTAAAATGTGTTGCTTTTTGTTCACTCAAAGACAATAGTGATGAAAGTTATTGTTACAATACGCACGATTTTTTTCGTAAAAATATATTCAATCGGCGTCAAAAGTAAATAATCAAAATATATTCAATCGGCGACGTATTTCGCTTAATAAACTTTCTTGCGAGAAAAACTTTAGAATAGATTCATCGACTTAAATACAGTTTTTTGTAATTGATAGAAGAATACGTTCCCTTTAAGTTGCAGAAAACTACTCGAATCGGTTTACAACATAACAGCATAAGATATGTTATCAAACTGCCATATCTCTCTCACCTTCAAAGGATTATCAATGCTGATTCCAAATCAGGGACATTTTTATTGTTTCTGAAAGACAAGTAAATGTACTTTTAATTTAACGCGGTGTGTTAAAATATGTTCTAGCCATTATCAAAAGATCAGGGATGGAACAGAAACAGATTTCCGTCAGTCACTAGATAACATATACACTGCGTTTCGTAACTCCTGTCCATTTTTCCTTTCCAATTTCAGCGTAGAAAGAGTAATTACAGCTTTTTGCTGTAATTTTGCAAGCACGTGAGGAAGGTACGTCAAAAATTAGTAAGGGTAAGTGCATTAATATTCGACAAACATTTAGTCGTTTTTCGTTGATAATGATATTTTTCTTACGGAAAATCAATCTTAAAAATGCTCGCAGGCAGATAAAACTGTGAAGATGAACCAAATATTGCTGGAAGCAATTTAGTACTAGATTTTCCGTATTCCAGGATCTAGACAGCCATATATACATATACACACACACTATAGTGGACACCCCTCAATCCGTCTTAAATGCGCCATTGACATTCCTCCGAAATGCATACTAACGTCACTGTTTGCTTGAAAATACCAGACTCTACTACTGAAACGGTTGAAGGGTGTCCACTAATGTGTCAGGGTGTAGTGTGGTCGCGATTTGTGTGAGTTGTTTCTGTCCAAGTTCTGGGGTAAGGGAAATCTAATATCAAATTGCTTCCACGAATATTTGTTTCAGCTTCTCATTTTTTTTTTTTTAAATCTGTCTGCGAGCATTTTAACCTTGATATTCCCATAAGAAAAATATCACGTTCACAGTTTTCGCTGCAAAAAAACGACGAAACGTCAATTTTTTACATAGTTGCCTCACATACTTCTATCCTGGAAAGAGAACAGGAGTTGTGGAACGCACTATAGCTATATATATATATATATATATATATATATATACCAGGTGTATAAGCTTAAATCCGCTGTTTGCCCATAGATGGCGTTCGTGAGCGTATGAAGCTACCATGGGCACGCCAGACCTATTGTGTGGATGAGTTGGACCTCTGGCAACACGAATCAGTGCACATAATCAGCAAGTGCAGACAACAACACACAGTGTGCCGTTGGTAAGCATGGCTAGTTTTGTGCCAGAAAAAGAGCATATGCGGGAAGCTCTGCTTTTCTGCTTCCATTTGAAGAAATCGGCTGCCGAAGCGCATCGAATGCTTGTGGAGGCCTATGGTGACAGTGCTTTATCGGAAACAACGTAGCGAGATTGGTTTCGTCGGTTCAAAGACGGCAATTTTGACCTGAGTGACAAGAAGCGTGAAAATCGGCCAAGGAAGTTTAAGGATCATCAATTGCAGGCGCTGTTGGACGAGGATGATACCCAATTGCAACAAATGCTTGCCGAGCAATTGGGCGTAACTCAAGCAGCCATTTCCATGCGTCTACGTGCCATGGGAAAGGTTCAGAAGACCGGAAAATGGGTGCCGCATGAATTGACCGATCGGCAGCTGGAGAGACGCCAACACACATGCGAAATGTTGCTCGCCAGACAAAGAAGAAAGTCGTTCCTGCATCGGATTGTGACGGGCGATGAAAAGTGTATATATTTTGCGAATCCGAAACGCCAGAAATCGTGGGTTGATCCCGGCCAACCATCAACATCTTCCTCGAGACCAAATCGCTTCGGACGGAAGACGATGCTGTGTGTTTGGTGGGATCAACAGGGTATCGTCTACTTTGAGTTGTTGCAACCGGGTTAAACTGTCAATGCCCACAGCTACCACCAAGAACTGATCAAAGTGCTCCGTGTGAAAAAAGGTCGGAGTATCAACAAAGACATGACAAGCTGATATTCCTCCACGACAACGCCCCATCGCACACGTCAAAAGTGGTCCAAAACTACTTGGACACACTTAAGTGGGAGATGCTAGATACCTCATCCCGATTATTCACCAGACCTGACCCCTACAGACTACCATCTGTTTGCGTCGATGGGCCACGCCCTCGCTGAGCAGCACTTCGATTTCGTATGCAGACGTCCGAAAATGGCTTGATGAGTGGTTTGCCTCGAAAG